>CM062615.1:24031340-24261340 GCA_025617555.3 Puccinia polysora | reverse complement strand
ACAAAAAACAGAATAAAAAAGTTAAAAAAATAACATAAAAAAATTCGGAAAATCACAATATTGAAGAAATTAAAATGTAAGAACCAAGACCCACCCATGCCACTTTTCAGTGATGAAATGGTTGTCCTTTGCAGCTTTGCAATTCTTGAAAGTTGCTTACAGCATCCGGGTAGAGCCCTTTCTCCACTGGACTTTGGAACAAATTCCATCTGTGGAAGAAATGTATTAAAACACAATTTAACTGGAATAAGCTTCTCAAATTTTCTGTCTCAAATTGAGATAAGGTTTGAATGTGTTTTCTCAAAATAAAGCTTGTAAAAGTGCATTAAGTTACTTTATCTTAAGAAATACCAATTGATTCCAGGAGGGATAGGAAAAAGGGGGGTGAATAAATAATGCAGAAGGGAAGAGGAAAGAACATTGGTTAATTGAAAAATGACAATTATTAGGTAGGGAACTGAAATGAGGCACAAGTACATTCTCAACCCCCAGTGATGGGTGGAAGTTTCAGTGTGATTGCAGCAGCTTATTGTGGAGGCAAATGACAGAATGAATCCCCTCTTGTTTCTTACTAGACAATTCCGACACAATATCCTGAATCAATGCACATTCTGAAATTTTCTCTAAACTTACCTATTGTACTCCCCCAGGCTTGATAGCCATTTCATGACGATTGAAAAGGGTTTTCTTGATATGAAAGGCATATCTGAGAAGACCTAGAAGGCAAATTTGATGTCCTACTTCTGCTCAAATCTCAGTGTTTCTATCTGTCCTATGATCAGTCTATCTTGTGCAATTTTTTTTGTTTCTTTCAGCCGTTGCTGTTTCTCTTTGCTGCAATAAGAAATCTCCTCCTCCTTGATTTGCAACATCATGCTCATGTATCGCAGGAAATTAAGCTTTCAAAGGAGGTATTTCTTTTTGCGCCACTCGTCATCGGCTAGAAACTTCAAGTCACGCTCTTCAAAGGAATCGCGGGCACCGGTTCATAGAGCCTTATTATATGCCATCCTTTACAAATTGGCCCCGAAAACCACCTATTCACTAATCGTAACTACCAACATTCTTTTCAGCTTAAGCAATATTCGCAGGCACCGTGAAGCGGTTACTGCAAGGGACCTGGGCAGCGGAGTAACCGAACGGATGTGTGGATTGATAGCAAACTCAAGAGGCCCCCGAGGCGCTAGTAAAGCCAAAAGGGCAGTAAATGATACAGGTGCATTTCTGGATACAGTTAAGAACAACGTTGAAACTTCAACTAGGCGCCCCAAGAGCGTTAATTAAAAAGGTTGAGAGGGGTTATGAATCGACAGGATGGCCAACGGTGCTCCTAACAAACCTCGCCGTTGCCTTTTTGGACCAGTACGACCAACTTCTGGCCTTTGTCGGCGCCAGAGGTGTCGGCTGGTGATCGACGCGTCGGCTGTAATATCCAGGAGGAGCTGCCCATGTCAACGTCCAAGTCCATACGCTTTGTACAAGCAGAAGGGAAACAGAGCACACTCACCTGGCTGCCTTGACCCGGATCAGCTGCGCAAGATTTCAAAATCTTATCCGTCACTTTGGCTAGAGCGTCGGCGGGACTGTAGGCAAAACCTTGGTTAAGTGTGACGTCTATTCCTAGGTGAAAGTTGGAGCCTTGAATGAAGTTAACGAAGAACTTACACGCCAGTGGCTGAAACCGGTCCATCGGGAGAAACAAGTTTGACCTGCAAACACTCTCTCGCTCAGTCCCTGATCTCCCGCGGAGGCACATGGCGGATACTCAAAAATTACTGACCATGCAGGAACCACACGATTGTTGGGAGGTCTTCTTGGAGGTCAATAGATTGGCGGCTCTGCGTGAATCGATGCCAATCAGTCATTCAAGAAGCGCTGACGTCTGTGGCCATAATGGGCAGGGAACTTACTTTTCACAATCTTGAGAGTTGAGTTGGACAGATTTGCCATCATGGCTCTTGCAGGCAACGGATGCCTCGTCACGGCGGAATAACTGCTCCGCGTCGACAATGTTGGAGCGACGGGTGTTGGCGCTTGTGTTAATATCTTTGGAGAACCAAGTGCCATAGTAGGGAAGGACCCCGCATCCGGCAAAGCCACCACCGTAGTTTGCAAGCCAAGGGTACGCGTTCCAACCCCATAGTCCGGAACCAAAGGCTCCGGCGCCAAGCCAGCGCCGATAGCCACCGCCGAAAAACCATTTTTCATCCGATGAGTCAGGCTTGGGGCCGCCAACATCATCGGCCAAGACAAGGCAGGCGAGGGATGAGATGACGGTGAGCAGGTAGGTGAGAGAAACCATAATGACTGGGGGGGATGGAGATTAACAGACAAGAGCTTATTAGACCTGGGAATGCAACACCTGGATCGTCGCGAAGGTAAGATAGCTGACTTGCTCTGAGGACCGAGTTGAGGCATTGGAACGCTGGTATATGTACCCTCCGACAAATACTCAGCTGGGCCTCAATTTCATCTCGGAACCAACTCAAGACGCACTTGGTGTCAGACGGACTCCAAGACCATGAGATGGAATGTCTTCTAAGGATCTGTCGTTGGCTTGTGATCAGCAATTCGAAATCCGCACTAAAGCACTTCTCAAATTGATCGGAGTCGCGGATTGTAAAGATTTGGGGAAAAGGTAACACAGTTGACAGGACTCGAACCCGCATCAACTCATTCCATGCGAGTTGCTCTAACCGTTGATCAGCTACAGCCGCTCGGCGCGAGGTATACACCACCACACGGATGGCAGCTTTGGGTGAGAATTGAGAATGCGCTCCCACAGATCAATGATGTGTTGAGCGCTTTGAATTGCGAGTTACATACATCCGGTAGAATGGTGCCCGGAAATGGGCTCGATGGCAATAATCGCCGCCGTCGATCTGGTCACTATGATCCATCCAGGGGGCTTCGTGGGCCGGGTGTACCCCCCATTGTGAGCCCAACCCGGCCCAGGGCAGTTCACATTTTAGACCCCGCCGGGTATTATTGTGTGGCCAGTCAAACCTTAGAAGCAAGGTTAACCCCACCATGATTCAAACAACCAAGATATCCAAATCCACCAACATCATTCTTAGCTTTCTACTTGCTCTCATCAAAAGACTAACCTCATTAGGAGGACTGGACCCAGGTTCTGCAGGTTTGGGTCATACCCAAGACTCAACC
This sequence comes from Puccinia polysora, assembly GCA_025617555.3. Classification (NCBI taxonomy): domain Eukaryota; kingdom Fungi; phylum Basidiomycota; class Pucciniomycetes; order Pucciniales; family Pucciniaceae; genus Puccinia; species Puccinia polysora. The sequence continues at coordinate 24,258,175 of CM062615.1, read as the reverse complement.
CTGTCAGATCAAGCTTTTTTTTGGAAAAAGTCATGGGCCGTTCTTGGCTTAAATTTTTTTCTCTAGGTTCAAAGGTTCATTGCAATCAAAAGTTAGAATGTGTTGAAAATAGCGAACTGGTGAATGTTGCTCACAAACTTTACAAAACAAATAAAATGAGCATATAATTTAGAAAGAGATCTTTACAAAATTAAAATGACATCCTTTTGAACACAAAGAAATCTGCATGGAATCAGAAGCTGAAGATGTGTTCTGAGGCCCAAATATAGCCTTAAATTTTGAGAAATTTAATTTGGAAGGGGTCTTTGTGTCAGAAATGTCAAAAAGATACCCAGCCACCCTTGAGAGGTTAAGGTAAATTGAGCCCAAATTTCTGCCATAATGAAGATATTTTACATATTTATTTTCTTCAACATGAGAAAGGTATTTAAGAAGCCAAGACTTGATGCCTCCTTTTCCATGACTTGATTGAAAGATCTTTCTTTTTAATTGAGTTACGATTTTTGTAAAAATATGCTGGAACCTTTGGTAGAGTCTGAACAGGGTGCTGTTTTTTTAAACTCAAATTCTTCATTCTGAAACATGTTAGAAAATAATGACTGTGGAATTTTTCCAAGCTGAAACTTGAAAACCTCCAGCTCAGATGCTATATTAGAAGTCTCAAATTTACCACTAGGCTACCAGGACTGTTACTCTTAGTGATGATTTTGCTAACTTATATCCAAAAATTTTAATGGTTCTTCTTTTTGACTCATTTTTAAATCAAAAAATTGTATTATAATTATGACACAACCCTTCAATCCATATTGTGCAAATGGGTACCTATTTTATTAATCCTTAAAAAATCTTAGGAAGGCCTGGTTCTTGCAAGCTTCTTGGCACTCAACTGTGTTAATAAAGAAAATTAAACACCAGGACCCCTTTTTGTTTTGAGGATAAGAAATGAATACATGTTACACATTTCAGAATAAATAAGTTAAATCAGAATAAGCAAAAATATTATTAAAAAAAATTTAAGAAAATTTTGAGTATTGATTGATTCAGCACACAAGAGTTACAATAGGCTCAAGCAAGTCAGACAAAGAGCAAGAAGCTAGATGATTAGAGGATTTATAAATATTGATGGAACTACAGGAAGAAATAAAAAATGATCATAATTGAATTTTCTTTAGCTGGAACTGGGGAAGCAAGCTTGAGAAAATTCAGGGATTGAAAATGATCAACCCTGGGATTTTTTTTCAGTTAGTCAAGAAAAGACTTTAGTAAACTTGATTTATTTTTATTTTTAATTAAGAAAATTTCAATCCTTTCAAAATACACTTTCATGATATGAAAAATTACTTCAGTTGTGAGGATATCTGAGATAATAATTATCAAATTTCCAAAAGATTTTCTTCACAGAAGGCCAATTAATAGGAATGTTTGAGGAAGCTATGGTCCTCATCCAAGTCTCAGGATGTTAAGTTTTCATTTTTAAGAATACTTTTTCAGAAATTTGTATTTCCAGACATGTTATTATCACTTGAAATATTTCATTGTGCAGAATTTTGGTGCAAATTAATTTCAATTTGGAGAAGCATAATTTAAATATAAATTTTGATTTTCACTCATAAAATCTGAGTTGATGAACTGTTTAAAACTCAAAATGGGTTGTGTTGCCCAGTGTGCAACCCATTTGAGTTGTGAACAGCTTTTTGTAGCCATCTGAGTTGTGAAAGGCCATTCAAAACCCATCTTATTTGTGAATTGCCTTTTGAAATCAATCTGAGTTGCAACCCATCTGATTTGTGAACAGCTGTTCAAAACTTGAAATGGATCCTGTGGCGCAGTTCAAGTCCCATCTGAGCCGTGAATGGCCGTTTGAAATCAATCTAATTTGTGAATTGCCATTCACAACTCCAGGGTTGTGAGCAAAAAAATAAATAAATTATGAATAAAATAAATGAAAATTAACTAAGAGCTTGGATTAATAAACAAATAGGTAAATGTTAAATTCACAACCCTGGGGTTGAAAACAGGCGTGAATTGGTGTTCACAACCAATATGTGTTGTGAAAAACAAATTAAAACTCAACAAGCAGCAAGCAAAGTCCTTCACAACTCTTGCATCATCCAGGCGGTTGCAAATACCCAATCATGGCTCAAAAAGGGTTGCAAATGGGGATTTGCAACCTTCTTTGAGTGGAAATTGGAGATTTCAAACCCCTAAGGAGAAGCACAAGTTGTGAGCATGGTTTCATGCACCAGGAAAAATCTGGTGGATCTGGTCAGCCAGTGACATCACATCCTTTGGATGAGATGGTTTCATCCAATTTATTTCTAGAATTTTTCCATCTTTTGGAAATTCAACTTACCGCCAGTTTACTATCAGTTGCTTCAAAATTTCTCACATTATTCACATTTGTTTCTGATTTCATTCCATTCTTTCTCCCCTTTTGATATCCTAGCTTTCTCCTTCTTTAATTCTTGTCTTACTTATGATTTCAATTGGTATTCTCCAAGGTTTCTATGTTACTTCCTCCCACATTCCACGTGGTTTCCAATTTTTCCTCAATTTTTTCTCCCTGATTTCTCCCTTCTTTTCCACAAGTTTCCCTTTTTCCACCTATTAGCACAATCCCTCCTAATTTTCTGAAATGAAATAAGAGATCTTTTTGAAAAAATTTATCCTCATCATTGATAAAATTCTTTCTCTCATGAAATTTCTGCTCTATCTATGGGCAATGCTTCATAATTTTAATTGGAATTCACTCCAAAAATAATCAAAAGAAAAAAATTCAAACAATTCATAAAACTTTTCATATTCCATAATAGGGTGTATCAAAGTTAACCAAACCTGCCATTTTTTGATGGCAGGTTTCAACCCAAATCCGCCATTTAAAATCAGCCATTCAAAATAAAAAAAAAACACTTATTTCACATCAGACGTGTCAAAGTTAACATGAAATAAGTGGTTTTTTTCAAATAAAGTATTTGAAGGCTTCCACCACCTGTCCAAGTCATCCATCCCTGGCTTCCCACCTCCTTCTACCGCTGACCTCATTGCAAATTTTTTTACCTCCAGCCTCATCATAAAAAGATTCACCACTATCATCAATTTATCACTCTCATCATCACTCTCCTCAATTTATCACCCTCATCGCTTGATCACTCACCACTTTATTGCTCTCATCTCTTCATTTCTCTCATTGCTTCATCTCTCTCATTTCTTCATTGCTCTCATCACTCTACCTCCAACAAGAAATTGTACGTCCAACCTCATCCAAAGAATCCAATCATTGTTTTATTGATCTTGTCACCTTATCCCTCTCATCAATTCATATATCTCATCATGTCATCTTGCTTGTCACTTTATCCCTCTCATCACCTATCACCCTTACTCTTTCTAAATGGGCCCTCAGCACACCTCCCCCTTCAAGTCCACACAAAAGTCCAACACACCAAAGCAAACATTGCCAAGGAACTCCACAACAAACAATCCTCCCCCATCAGCTTCCAAGGGCTCAAGTAAGCTCAAGAGAGCTGATCACATCATCCTGGTCAACTGGCTCAAAATTCCCTCCAACTATGATGTCTGCTTTCAATCAGACCATGAATCACATGTTGGCCAACCTCCATCCTCTAAGATCAATGGTTATCTCCTGATGGCCAATGAACTCAAGAAAAAAACAAAAGGTATTCTGGATCTGTAATCCAAACAGATGAGGGAGCAATTCAAGAATTATCAAGCCAAGTACAAAAAGGCCCACTCCATGTTAATCTCTACTGGCTTTGGTATCACCAACTCTGAAAAAGCCAAGTGAATCATGTTGTTGGTTGATAAGTTGGACTCCATTTGTCCTTCTTATATTCAAATGGATGAAATCTTTGGAAAGAAGGCCAACATCACCCCTTTAACAGCTTTTGATGCCCAACAATCTGATTCAGTCCATGCTGAGGACTTGGATGGGGATGCTCAGCCTAGCAATGGTGATCCCAAAGAAAAATTTGCCTTGGAGTGGCCCCCATCCAATGCCAAGGAGGATATTCAAACACAATCAGCTCCAATCACGTCTACTTCTGCGTTGATTGATGTGTCAGACCATACCTTGGACCCCTCCCCTTGTTCTTTGGATTGCTCTCTTCCTGGGTTAGCAGATCTCATCAAAATTTCTGATGCGGAACCAGATAATCCTCAGTCTTCATTTCCATCAAAATTGGTTCAAGTAAGGAACCAAGCTCTTTTCTCTTCTGTCTGGTTAATCCTGACTGATTTAGATTGTAAAAAACAGGCTCATCCATTCCTGAATGGCCAAAACCTCAAGCCAATGGGGCCTCCCAAATTGCCTTCAAACAATAGTGACAACTTTCAGACTCAAAACTCCACTGCCAAGGGTAAGCAAAAGGCCTCAAATTCCATCAATATCAACCCCAAAATTCATCAAAAGAGGAGAAACACTTCCAGTTTTTTGGGCTTTGAAGAAATCATGGAGAAGAAAGATTGATGTTAGTCAATTGGTTGAATATCCTTGCTTTCAAAATAATGCTCATTGCTTTTCCCCTGAAAAAAACAGTCAAATCACAAATTGAATCTGAAAAACTTGAGTTTGAAAAGCAAAAGTGGGATTTTCAACTGGCCATGGATGTTCAAAAGCAGAAAGCCAAGAGTTTTGCTCATCAAAAAAAATGGGATGCTGAGTGGAAAATGAAACAGGCTGAGCTAGAGTTTCAAAAAGAGTAAAAGGAGAAGGATTGACAGCAAGCACAACTGGAAAAGGAGAGGGAAAAACTTGCAACAAAAAAAAAAGGATAAGGCATCAGTAGCCTTGGCTTGCATTGGTAGCTGTAGAACAGTAGATGAAATACAGCAGATAACTCAAATTCTGGGCTTGTAAATATATTTGCATGGGTGAAAGAAAAACAAAAAAACCATTTTTTATTAAAAAATTTGAGAGTATTCTTAACCCCACCAACATACAGATTTGTTTTGTTTTTTCTAGAGTAAATATGGCCATTATTCAAGTCCCTGAAATTTTTACTAGTTGTTTTATTAATTTGAAGTGACAAGGGCATTCTGGTATGGGTCGCTGTGTCCACAGCAGGAAAGGTACAGTGCTTGTACTTATTAGCTGCCCAAACCATTTTGACTATAACTTTTTGCTTGAAATCAATTACAAAGCCAAGGTCAGGATAAACAAATTGGCCATCCAATACTTGATATTCATCTGTATTTTCAATAAGTGAACCATTTGATTTCTTGGTTGGAACCACAAGTAAAAAGGAGTAGCCAGAGATGTTGCCTTTGTAAATATGAGGAGAGTTGTAAAACGAATGCAATGTGAAAGTGATGTGTGGGGAGAAATCAAAAGGTGTAGGCTTGGAACCAAATTCCAAGGAAGAGAAAGAGGGGATGTTGTTGTCCTTCATGGTATCACGGTTTGATTCAAAGGAAAGTTTGGCCAAATTGCAAAATATTTGTCCTAGAATTTGGGATACTTTGTCAGCCTTAAGGTTGAGGAAAGCATACTCTTGAGGAGAAGATCTAGTAGATGATTTCTTCACATAAATTCAAAATAACTCCAAAGGGTGCATTGATTTTTGCCATCCAACTGCCCACATTTTTTTGACCCAAGATCTTGAAGGAAAAACTTGGTTGAAAAAAAGTTTTTGAACCATGAAGGAAATTGGTGACAAAGTTGATTCCCTTCTTATCTTGTTCTGAGAGTTTATCCAAGGGAAAAAATTCAATTATTGCAACCAGGGATTGGTGATCAGATTGATTGAGGAAAATTAATTTTCCATGGTGGAAGAAATGGAACCGTTTGATTGTTTTTTTGCTTGCTCAAGCTCTTCCTGGGTGGGTTTTCAACCATTCTTTTTCTTTTTGAAAAAAATTGAAGGGTACAGATCCAAAGGACATGGTTTCCGACCAGACCAGACCACCTTTTCATTAATACCTTCCTCAGTAACTTCCAAAGACATTGCTGAATCCACAGATTGAAGCCTCTTTTGGCAAGCAGCCCTACTCTTCCCACCTCTCTGTGTGTTTTTCAAGCCATCTCCTTCCATCTTGCTCCCTCCCAATCCTATACTAAGATTGGGGTGAGGAACAAGGCGGGATTTGATTTTTTGTGTAACATTTTGAGGGGGGTGGGAGAAGAATTGGATGTTCCCCAAAAGCATTCAAATGTTTTCCAAAAAATAAAAAAAAGTCAGTCCAATAGACATCATTGGTGAAGCATGATTGAATAAAAAAAAAGAAACCAAAACTGGACTTGAACCCAGGGACACCGGAAGCTGAATCCCCCCCAAAATAAATTTGCATGAGTGACCCATGCAACACACCAACAAGCAAATTTATCAAAAAAATTAAAATTTTTACAAAAAACCTACCTTCCATGGCAAATAACACCTGAAAAAACCAAAAAAAACCCTTTTGGCTTCTGGTGCAGTCCAGAGACACCTAAAAAGAAAAAAAAGATCAAAAAGAAAAGAAAAGAACTGGAGGTCAGCTCCAAAGAAATCCCTAAAAACAGGTGCAGGAGGCATTGGCAATTGATTGATCAATTGATTTTGTTTCAATTGATTGATCAAATCAAAATTGATTGATCAAATCAAAATTGATTGATCAATAGATTAGGAATTGATCAACCAATTGATTCCTAATTGATCCGTGGGGGTTAGTTGAGTGAGGCAGGAGGAGGAGGAGGAGGAGGAAGGGGGGAGAAAGAGAAGGGAGGGGATTATCAGATGAGGAGGGGGATGCAAGTGAGATGAGGTGGAGCTGAAAGAGAAGAACTGGGGGAAGTTCAAAGGAGAGGTAAGCAAGGGTGGTCTAGTGAGTGGAAAGAATGAGGGAAGGGGACTCACTGAGTCTGTTGGTGATTTGGATGGTGGATGTTTTGGGGAGATTGGTGAGGCAGGTTTCTTGGTGATGTTGATGAGGCTGGTGAGGTTGGTTAGGTTGCTGATGTGAAGGAGGTGGTTTGATGAGGAGGAGGAAGAAAGGTGATAGGTGTGTGAGTGGGGTGAGGTGTAAGTGTTGAAGGGGGGAGGTGGAGGAGAGAGGTGGGTGGGCTTGCAAGTGGTGGGGTATCAGATGGAGTTTTTTTGATTTTGTCTAAGTCCAAAAAGAAAAAAAAAACCAACTCAGACTGGAACCTTGGGTGAACAACCAAAAAAAAAAAAACTTACTGTGAGGCTATTTTTCACCTATTTAAAAATCAAAAATTAATCATCAAAGCAAGCAAGGGTGAGAGGAAGAATCTGCTCTGTCATAGAAGAAGATTAGGGACAAGATGAGACAGGGATGACTTGACATGGGTCAGGAATATCATCTTCAAATATTTCATCCCATTCATCTTTGATGTCGGCCAAAAGATTGTGAAGGATTACACAATTGAAAATCCAGTTGATGAGTAACATCATGTCTTTGGGGTTTTGAAGCTGGTTTTGCATTTCCCTTAAGCTGGCCCATCTTCCTTTCAGGACTCCTATGGCATGCTGCATCAGAACTTGTGATTGGGCAAGATGATATTTGAAATTTGTTTTTCCTTGATTGTTAGATGAAATTTTCTGGTATGCTGGAACCACATATTTGCGACTAGCATAAGCTGAATCAGCCAGAAGTTATTGATCTTGGTCAAAGTAGTTCCCTTGTTGTTGGGAAATTTGCATCCAATTGAACACGTATGAATCATGAAAAGAACCTGGAAGGCCATCATGAAGGGATACAAACTTCCTGTTGTTATGACAAACAAGTTGTAGGGCCACAGAGTATCTAAAAAAACAGATGAAACATATTTGGTCAGTGGTGTGATCAAAGGTGTTCTCAAAGTCATTGGAAAAGAAATGAATCAGTTGCCTTTTTTTGCAATCAAAATAGTGGTTGCCATCTAGCTTGGGTTTTTGACTCAAGGGGATGGTGCTTCCATCAACAAACCCAATGCAACCAGGAAAGCCTTCGGTCTCCATTACTTGAGATATCTCCTTGCGTTCTTTTTTGGTTGGCCAAGAAAGGACTGAACAATGGAATGTTAAAATACGTATGCACTTACACGTGTGCTACGTATAAGTGTAATCCAAATGGGATGCACATGTTTTTAAGCAAAGATCCCTTGAGCTCAATGCAGGGTTGACCTAATAATGGGAGAACGCAATGGCGCACTGCGCAGACTGGGTCCGCGCTCAGGAGGAGTGCCTGCAAGTCAAAACTATGTCAACTGCAAACATGGGCTGCTGATCCCGACAAGCCCAAAGAACTGAAGTCTTGCATCAATCAATCTCTTTCTTGATTACCTCTCCCCATCACTCCCTCAGCCTCTCCCCAACCAACTTGTCCTTCCCTCTTACAACCACCAACGCCTGAACCGTGAAGACTAGCCAACCCACTTCTTTGTCAGCTGCAGTAACCAGGAGGAGCCTAGACTATCCCCAGTGGAGACTGATAAAGATAGTTCTGATCAAACTCCTGCCTGAAACCGTTGCTTGAACTTGCTAGCTAGTTGTATAGTGCAGGTAACAAGTCTCACCTCTTTATTTGTTATCTGGATTCTAATTTCTTACTCATGTTTTCCATCTCTCATACGTTATCTACTCTGAGTATATTACTACAAGAGTTGAAATAAGTTCTGGAATAAAGAGTCTCTAAAAAATTACACATATGGGCCTCTTTGGCCCATTGGACACTCACACAGACCATAAGGGCCTGTGTGGATGTCACGGATTTGGGGAAACTGGCCTCAAAATGCATGAAACAGGCCTATTTGTACATGGGCCCTAACAGGCCCGGTGAAGTATATGGGCAAATACAGCCAGATGGGCATAATTGGGCCCAATGTTTATTTTGGACATACTTGGCCAGACGGGCTGGACCTCCAAAGTATGGTTTACTTAGTTTTTGGGCTTGGGGCAGCCCATTGGGGCCCCTGCCTGTTTCGCAGCCCGGTTGGGGCTGCCACTTGTGTTGCGGCCCGCTCAGGGCCGCTGTTTTTTCTTACAGCCCATTTATGGGGCCCAACAGCCCACGGGGGGCCGTCATAGGGGGGCAGGGGGACTCAAAATGGAGCCCCCCCACCCCGGTTGCGGCTGTTGAGCCCGTGGTGGCCACGGGGCTGGTGGCCCCAGCTCCTCCTCCTCCCCTTGCTTGCCATAGCAAGGAGGAGGGGGAGTGCTGGCTGTATGGAACCAGCCAGCAACCGGTTGCAAGGGGTAACCGGTCATGGTGGGGGGGACTTGATCACCCCCCCACCAAAAGTGGTGGCTAGGCCTGTTGCATTGAGGAAACCGGCGGGGGGGGAATCGACCAACCCCCCACCATTGAAGGGGTGCTCTCCCCCCCCCCCCTTTACCAAGGGGGAGGAGCAATGGGCTGGAGGGGACCTGATTACCCCCCAGCCCACCCTACCTTGAAAACGCCCTGGGGGTATCAACCCCCAGGGCCCCTGGTAGGGGGATTTGACCGCCCCCTCCAGGGATCTGTGAGAAGGAGAGGGGGGAAAGAATGTCCACTGGTCACCCCCCCCCCCCCCCCATGTTTGCCTGAGACCGGACCCAGGTGTGTCCTGGGTCCCTCCTGGCCATTTGTATGGCTAGGGGCTGGTTGCATGAGGCAACCAGCCAGCATGTGAGGTAACAGGCCGGTTGTAATAGACAACCGGCCAGGGTTTTGAACAGCTAAGGGGCTGGTTCAGCCCCATTGAGGTGGAAACTGATGAAAAATAAGAGCTGAGTTTTGAGATTAATGAGAAAGTAAAAACCAGAGGTAGAGTTGATAGTTGAGAGTAACTAGAGCAGGGCAGGAGAGGATAATTCAGAGGAAGACGTAGGCAGGCAGAGCTGAAGATCAAAGGATTAGCCGGTAGAATTGAGGAAGTTGATAAGTTTTCTTTCTCACCAAATATGAGGAGAACCCAGTAGTAGTCAAGGTTGAGTTGAGTTAGAGAATAAAGAAAAAGAGGAAGAAGAGAGCAGACAAGAAGAAATAAAAACAGCAGGAGAAATAGAAATAAAGGAGGATAAAGGGAATGAGGTGAGAAGAATTAGACAAAGGGAGAAGGTGGGAAATAGAAATAAAGGAGGATAAAGGGAATGAGGTGAGAAGAATTAGACAAAGGGAGAAGGTGGGAAGGAAGTTTGAGACTGGAAGGTGATTTTTGTGAGTTGACCAAAGGGATTGACGCGTTGAGAGTTTGAAGCCTTGATGAGAGATTGTGAAAGTTGTAGAAGGTGACACATATGTGTGTGACAGGTGCGATAGAAGCGCTCAAGATGGAGGCGCGCGTGAGCTTAAGCAGAAAGAAGGAGTTAGTTTTCAACAGAAACACCAGAAATAATCAGAATAGAATGGTTTAAGGGTACAGGGACTGATGCCATGCGGGCTGATGTAGCCCAAACCAAGTAAAAAGGCCTTTAGAGCCTGTAGAGCTCTTTTGGAGCGGAAAATTTGCCTTTTGGCTTGTTGTATCATGGGATCACAAGAGGCCAATCTTTTGTAATTAAGGAGCTCTTCTACCTTCTGTTTTACATCATCCATTCATCATCCAATTAAATTCATCACTGATATCATCCAATGGATTGCCCCATTGTGAGAGTCCATCAGCAATTATTGACACAAGGTGTCCAGAATTTCTTTTGCTTTAAATACTGCTCATTTCCCTAAGCTAATTGCTGGCCATAATTATAACACAGAAAGATAGTATATCAAAGTTGAATCTTTTGGTGTAAAATTCAATGCTTCAACAACTGGCTGAGAATAGATTTTCCAATCAATGGATTGCTGCTCCATTTCCATTTGATCCCAATCTACAAAGAGCAACAGCAAGTTGGATGGCTGGATTGCATTGAGGATTCCAAGAATTTTTCTGGAAGATGTGGTGGTCTTCAATCATCTCCAAAATTTTCATGAACAAAGGCAACAAAGTTTGGAATAGTTGCTGGAAGCTTAAGTTGGGGATGAGATGAAGCTTTTGCCTTTCATACATAGGGTTGTGGAGGGTGAAATTGGAGTCTGAATCAGAGTCTGAATGGGAGTCAAAAAGTAGCAAAAGTGCAGTCAGCTTTTTTTCATTTTCAACTTGCTGGCGGGAAGTTTGATTGGACATGTTGAGAAAGATGGTGATGTGATGTGGGGTGATGAGATGATGATGGGATTTGTGTGAAGATGGAGATGTGAAAATCAATAGAGATGTGAAACAATGGAGATGAGATGTGTGTGATGCAATGGAGATGCAACCGGTATGGATTTGCTGATGTGGATGGGTGTTTTAGATGTGATGGATGGTGTATGGATGATGATTCATAAATGGAGGTTTTCATGGCGGGTTTGATGTTTGAAATCCGCCATTTTCATAAAAACTGCCATTTTGAAATACACCAGTTAGGGGGTATGTGTATTTCAGAAACCCGCAATTAAAAATGGCGTGTTTGGTAAAAAAAAATGGCGGGTTTTGAATGGTGGGTTTGTTAACTTTGATACACCCTGATTTTTCAATTTTACTTTCAGGAAGATATAATTTTGGGACTAGTATTATTCCATATGGAGAGAAATATGCACACTGGCCATCAACAGCATCACAAGAAATTTTTTTTGTTCAATCCCATGATTAATTTCTTAAAAATTGAGATGATTCCAATCAACTAAAAAATCCCTTTCCATTTTAAATAGATTCACTTTCAAGAAGTAACCTGGTATGCTCCCATATGGATCCACCACACTGAATATGGTTTTTATCTGAACCAAGAAGTAGACTTTACCCAGATTATATGACACAGTACTGTTTCCAGAATTTGATTCCGTTGTTGATAATGCCATTTTATTTCAATGGAGATGATTCTGATACTTCCACAATGTTGAGAGATTAACCATGTTTGATTCATTGGAACTATTGATTTTTTTTAAATCTTGCCAATTTGTAGAAGGGATGGAATTCCTGAGATATTTGTGGAATTTGTAATAAGACTCTGGATTTGCAAGGACAGGATTTAGTTTTGGGATTAAATTTGAAATGGTGGATAATTCAATGATTTTTGAAATTTGATTTATCTATGGTTTTTCACCTGGTGAGTTGATCAGGTAATTTAAATTTGAAAGTCTGTAGAACCTTTGAACTATAGTAAGTGTTACTTCATCTGAGTTTAATTTAAATTATAGTAAGCATTGCGGTATTCTGTATATCTTTCATTGAAAGGAATTAACACACCTAAAACATTGTTGCTGTTGAACTTGGAAAATAGCCCATTCAAGCGCTCATAAGCCTAGGTAGCACATGTGGGGCCAGGCACCCACCTTTGTAAAATCTCAGGTATATGGGATGCAATATGATGATTTTGCTTTTGATTTTGCTCTGGAAAGAGCTTCCTAAAAAGTTGGAAATATTTTTCCCAGTGCCTGAAAAAATCAGAACCATTTTGGGAGCTGTTATTCTAACAAGTGGCAATTTGCAAAAAGGTCACTAAATGGAAGGTATTTTCAACAACTGTTTATGGGAATGGACATTCTTCAAATTTCATGGTAATAATGAAATTGGGAATGTAGAATTTGTAAAGAAGATACCACTCTGCAGCCTTGAGACTTCCATGACTTGCTGCTCCAAGGGTTTTTGGTACTCTTGTACAATCAGATGGGATCAGAGTAATCTTGATGACTTGTTGAAGATTCTTCAGCAGAACAGAATCAAAATTGAATTTTATAAAATTGGAGGTTTTTTCTCACGGATAAAACTAGTGCTTGGATCCAAAAATTGAAAAATGTGGATAATCCAAATCAGATAATGAGGAGATGCCCCAATGAATTATTCATTATTTAGAGCAAGAGGTTTTTCTCCCCCTTTCCCTTTGGATTTTTTTGCATTTTGAAAATTTTTCTTTGCATCTCTTTTCAAGTATAATAATACTCTAGAATCAATCTGTTTTTCACTTGGATCTTCATTGTCTCCACTTTCATCTTCATCATCATTTGATTCATCTTCTGATGATTCTGGTTCCTTTTTCTGTATCTTTTTCCAAGAGGATTCTGGAAGGTTTACTTTGGTAACAGCATGATCTTTTGAAGCTCCAACAATCATGTTGTGCATTATGTCAAGGTTGGACATTTTTGTGGCATCCCAATAAGGGAGTTCTTCCAATATTGAGTAATAGAAACCATTCTCTTTGGAGATAAAATCTCTATATGATTTAGTTGCATGGAACCATGAATTTAGTTGAATTTTGTGCTCTGATAAATTTCTTGGGGCCCAATTGGAAGTCTCAATCTCATTTACCTCAGATTTTTCAATGGTAAAGAAGTTGCAAAAACTTTTTCCTGAATTACTGGTAAATCCTATGATCTTGCAAATTGCCATAACATCTGCTATGACAGTGAGTATAGCGGCTCTGATGGTAACTCCTGAAGGAAAATCATAGGTCCTGCATAAGTGGAAACCATTCCAAAGTTCCTGAAGTTCTCCCACTAGGGGGGTGAGTATATGATTTACTTGAGGAACTGTAGGATCCTTTGGGCCAGGTATGATTCCTACTAGATGAATTTTTTCTGCTTTCAGACATATTTCAGGTAGAAGATTCAGGCATACCATGGCAATAGTTCCACAAAAGGCATGAAAACTAAAATTTCCAAAAGCGTAAAACCAGTCAACATATAGGGTGAATGCCAAGATTCCAGGCTTGGAAAAAGCAAGGAGAATTTCCATTTGTGCCCTTGAATCTTTTACAAAAAATCCCATACCAGATATCTTTCATTATCTCAGAGGTTTTTGTTTTGGGGATGTTTGAGAATTTCTTCCTAAAAACCTGGTTGGTTCAAAAATCTTGCCATCCATTTTTGAAATGGTTGAAAAATGAAAGGTTTGCTTGCAGAGAATTTTCCTCTTGTAAATTTTTTCTTCTAGGCATGGAGTTAATGGAAGTCTCCATAGATCCCAAGGTGGATGAGCAAGGTGGATCCTGGTAAAATATTTTTAATATTGTGTGCATTTGATATTAGGGTCTGTGACATTTTTTTCTTGGTCAACCAAGTTGAAGCACTCTGGAAAACAACATATATCTCTAGTGAAGCATCCAGGTTGATATGCTTGAAGATGGTGAAAATTCTGCAGGGAATCTTTGAGCTTTTATTGGGCTGATTATTTTGAAGAGTATTTTGAAAAATGTTTTATTTTAAATATTGAAAGTACAAAGTAGGAACCTGTATGCCTCTGCACTGATTTGATGGTGCACATTTATGATGACTTTGATCACCATTGGAAGGATAATATGGTTTTTTTTTCGTATCTAGGGTAATAGGACCAATTCTTGAGTGTCAAATATGGAAACACCAGCTGGATTTGAAATTGAAGTGATATCATCTTGAGATTGGGCCATTTTTGCATTGTTATTATCTAATGAATAACTTTGATTTTTTTGGTGATTTTGGGGGAAGTTCTTGTGGAGCAATTTGAGTGGAAAAACAACTTGTCTTGATTTTCTGATGCTTAGCATATCCAAAACGGGTGAATGCTATGCCTTTATTTATCCCATTGGGAGTCATATGAGTTTTTTGAGAGCAGTTTTCACACATGCAAACAATAATTTGGATATTTTTGCACTTAATTTTGGTCCAAGTTCTTGATGAGTGGAAGAATGTATGATGGAGGAGGAAAGTTTCCCTTTATATGCAAAAATACCTGTGAAATAGGTTGCAGGTAATTTTTTATTTGTTTTCCTCCTCTCAGTATCTCATGTGGCTTATTAAGATGAAATAAAATTGAGTGCTTATTTTGAAAATCCAAACTTATTCCATGAGACATGTTTCATGAACTTGGAAGAAATATATCCTTTGCTTATCATGAAAAAATTGATGGCTTATCATGAAACAGTTGATGGCTTATCATGAAGCAGTTGATTCCCTATCATGAAACAATAGAGTCTTATCATGAAAAATTTGAAGGCTTATCATGAATAATTTGAACACTTACCATGAGGTGTTTCATTTCATTACTTATTACAAAGAATTATTGATTGAACAGTTTGGTGGAATAATAGCTTGTAATCCCAAAAGAGATAAATCAATCCATTGTGCTTGTCAAAATCAATGACCATAGAAATACCTGGAAGAATAAATTGGACTTGTTTGATTTCAAAGCCTTGAATGAAGTGAGCTGTTTCATCAGTTGCCCCATGGATACCACAAAAGCCACCATAGGTGATAGAATTGATCTTTCCATCAATATGAGCTTGATTATAAAACTCCTTCCAGGTGGAAGTGATGTTGCCAGAAAAAGGCTTGGTGTCCTGGGGGTCTCCATATTCTTGGGCATCAAAACTGTGAATGTTGGCCGGTTTAATCTGCTTTATTGAATGTGAAAAGAGTCCAGGGGCCAATTATTTGCATTTTTTGGACATGATTTTTTGAAAAAAGGCATCTTATCCAGGAGAGCCTTCCAATATTTGTATCTGTCTGGAGTAGGAGTCCTTGACGTAAAAGGATTATATGTTCCTAATCAAAATAATTGAATTTAAATCATTATCAATTGTAATAAAAAAATCAATAATAGAAATACTTGCCAAATGTTTCCACTTAATCATACCACTTATGCCAACCAAGTGCTTTCATGATACCACCAAAAAAAAAGGCATTTTTTTGATTGAAATAGATAGATCCAAGTTGGAAAATGGTTGTGATAAAGAGTCTGAATTCCTCATATTACGTGGGTTTTGTGCCCAACCACTTGGTGAATTTGTAAACCAAGCCAAATTCACACTAGTGGTTGGTGAGGCCAAGCATGGGAGGTCCTGGGTTAATACAGTGTTTGAAATGCTGAAAGAACCTGGTTGTGTTTGCAATTGAGCGCACATATGGACATCTGATCATTGTAAAGTTGTCAGGTTGGTTGATGGAGAGATGGAGACCAGGGAATTCAGTGATATTGGCCAATGCCTCAATTTTATTATTCTGATTTTCAGAGCTGAAAATGTAATCCTGACTGGTGGAAGTTGTGTGTGAGGCCATGTTGGCTCTGAGTTTGACATGGAGGAAGGACAGGAAGAGTGGGTATGTTAAACACGGGTGTTGAGATTGGTTGGCAAGAGCCACTTGCTCCACTAGCTTGCTTGGCCTGCCTAAAAGCTTCCTGGGCCTCCTTGGAGTGGATTGAATTTCTCTACAATCCACACAAAAAATGATCAGATGAATCAAAGTATGGAATGCAATGGTGAAGCATGAAGTGCTTGCAAAACATCCAGACCAGTCATGATCAGGAAGGAAATACAGGGCATCTGTCCCAGATAAAATTGCTGCATAAACCCTCCCTCCAACAGGCATACCATCCAATGGAAATAAGAGGGAAATTTAAGATCATCCTAGGGGATAACAATGTGAGCCATGAATTGCTTGCGCAACATTCAGGCCATGTCCTCAACAGAGAAGCAATACAGGGCACCTGTCCTGGATAAACTCCCTGCCTAAACTTCTCCTCAGAAAGCCATCCCCTGGAAAAGGATAAGAGATGAAAATGAAACAAAAAACCATCTTTTTCCCGGGGAATGTTTGAAAATAGTGAAAGGTATCAACAAACATTCTCTGATGAAAGCAATGAGATGAGGGTGAAAAAACTGGAAATTCCTGGGGAATGGTCTCCTTTTAAGCTTCAGGGGAGAGTCTTGATATCAGCTATATTTCCCTCTGTATTCAAAGGATGATGGGCAAAATAATATAGCCAAGCCACTCAAATGGTATTTGAATAAATTTTTTTGTATCAGCAAAGCCACATTACAATAGGATCTTTATTTGAAGAAAGGTGGCTCAAGTAGCTGAATGCATAAAATAAAGTTAAAAAAAATCAATACTTTGCTCATTTGGGATGTCATTTATAAGATTTAAAGTTTCAGTTAATACAGGGAAAATAAATAAGTTAAAAAAGAGCAACAGAGATTTGACCAGAATAGGAATCAGTTTAAGTCAGATCATCCTTGATATCCTCAACTTGATTTGGTAAATGTAGAAGTTTTGGTTGCTGTAGTCTGATTCTTTACACACTGATCATCTTTCCTTTTTCCATGTTTCTTTGCCGGCTTTTTGGAAGCTTTCTTTGATTTCTGAGGGGCCAAAAAGGGGAGAGGTGCATTAGCAATGAAATGATACCCCCATCCACTACAACCTCTCCAAAGAATATTTCATCAGGAGCAAGCAATTGTGGGCCCATGATATAACAAGGGAAAAGGCAAAACCCCCCCTAAAAGGGGCTCTACAAGCTCTAAAAGACTTTTTACTTACTTTGGACTACATTAGCCCGCATGTCCCCAGTCCCTGTACCCTTGCAACCAGCCTATTCTGGTAGATTTTGATTTCTCCATCCTTAAAGGGCTGGAAAAGCCATTTGGCTGTTCAAACCCTGGCTTTTTATCCCTTAAAACCAGCCTGGTTCCTTCTATGATCTCACATACGTGCCAATTTCCTGATGAAACCATTCACTGTCCCCTCACATGGAAGAGGTTGGACCCAGGACACACCTGGGTCCAGTCTTAGGCTCACAAAGGGGGGGATGTAACCAGAGGTCATGCTGTCCCCCCCTCTTTCTGCCAGTTGCCTTGAAGGGGGCGGTCAAATCACCCCACCAGGGCCCTGGAATTTCATGCCCCCAGGGCTTTGCTAATGCTAAGTGGGCTTGGGTGTGGTCAAGTCCAATCCAGCCCATGGCTCCTCCCCCTTGGTAAAGGGGGGGGGGGGGAGAGCCCCTCAATGGTGGGAGGGTGGTCAGGTCCCCCCCACCGCCAGTTGCCTTGTTGGGACTGGCCTGATGAAATTGCTAATGGGGGGGGCTATTAAATCACCCCCACCGCCAGTCACTTTGTTGCAACCAGCCTTGCCAACTTGTGCCCTCCCTTGCAGCAATGGAGGGAGGTGGTCTGGCTCCCTCCACCGCAGCCCAACCAGGTTGGTTGCAGAAGCCCCTTGCGCGCAGCCAAAAAAAACCAACCAGGGTGGAGGGAATAAAAATGAGTCCCTCCACCCCATACAATGGCCCCGCGCGGGCCGCCAGACCTATAAACAGGCCAAGACCAAGAAGCCCCAGCCACAAGCGGGCTGCAACATGGGTGATGGAAATAGAAACTGAGCCAATCCCCAGTTTCTGGAAACCTGGAATTGCGCGCGTCTGCAACAACCAACCGGGTTGGAGGGAATTCAAATGAGTCCCTCTGCCTGCGCTGGCCACTGGGCCCATAAACAGGCCAAGCTTGAGAAACTGCGGCCCCAAGCTGGTCACAACATGGTTAATTGCAATAGGCACTGAGCCAATTCCCAGTTTCTGGAAACTGGGAATTTTGCGTGGCTGAAAAAACCAACCAGGGTGGAAGGACTCCAAATGAGCACCTCCACCCCCTAAAGCAGCCCCGCCCGGGCCCCTAAATGGGAAAAGTTCAAGAAACCCCTGCCCCAAGGGGGCCATGACACGGGCAATGGAAATAGGCATTGAGCCAATTCCTGGTTTCTGGAAACCGGGCATGGTGCCTGGCTGCAACTACTTACTGGGGTGGAGGGACTCCAAATGAGTCCCTCTGCCCCATACAACAGTCCAACGGGGGCCCATAAACAGGCCAAGTGCAAGAAAACACGGCCCCAAGCGGGCCACAACACGGGCCAAGGCAATAGGCACTGAGCCAATTCCTGGGTTCTGGAAACCAGGCATCAAACATTTTGCCATTTTGTTTTTAATCAATCTGATGGGATAAATACATTCCACGTGGGCTTACATTTTGAAGAAAATTGAATCTTCTGAGATGCCTGTTTCCAGAAACCGGGAATCAGGAATTCAGAATTCAAACCTCAGTTCTTTTGATGAGCTGATTGTGTCCTGAAGGGGCATAAAATGTATAAAAAATAGTTTTGAGAAACCAGGCATTGTACTCTTGGTGTTATGCCCCTTTAGAGATACAAGATAAAGATAAAATACAAATGATTCATGATTTTCCTAGACAAAATCAAGCTTTGAAGTTTTCTGGTTTGTCCTACTGGGGCATTTAATTTGACTTGAGGATATTTCAGAAAGACAAAAATAAATACTGATGCCTGTTTTCTGGAAACCAAAAATCACAGGACATGTTATGCCCCCATAGAGCATGAAACTACCCATGATCAAAAGTAAAAGAAACCTGGTTTAATTTGAAGTTCTGTGTCAATTCCTTACTAATTTGGTTTCTACGGGGGCATAAAATTGCCCAAGTTTGATGTTTGGTTTCTGGAAACTGGGCATCAACATACATTTAACTAGCCAGATAAAGTGAAAGCATGGGGTGAAGTAAAAAAAAGAAACAGCTTAATGTGGCTAGTAGATTGTCTAGTTTTGATGTGCTCTATGGGGGAATGAAATTGCTTGAAGGTGATGCCTGTTTTCTTGGAACCAGGAATCACAGGTTGTGTTATGCCCCCATACAGAGTAAAACAACACAGGATTCTGACTAAAATAAATCTTGTAAAATTTGGAGTGCCATAAATTTCCCTGCTGATTTTGCTCTACAGGGGAAATATAACACTTCTCAAGTTTGATTTTGGGTTTCCTGAAAGCAGCATCAACATCCATCAATTTATCTTGCCATAAAGAGTGGAGGCCTGAGATCAAGAAGTACACAGAATCAGCATAATAAGACTTGTAGATAGTCTGGTTTTGATTTTCTCTACAAGGGCATAAAATTTCTCCAAGGTTATGCTTGGTTTTCAGAAACAAGACATCACAGGCAGTGTTATGCCCCTGTAGAGCATGAAACACCCCTTGATGCAAAGTAAAAGAAATCTGACCAAATATGAAGTTCTGTGTAAATTCCTTGCTTATTTTGCTGTACAGGGGCCTAAAGCTGCACAAAGTTGATGTCCACTTTCCGGAAACCAGGAATCAACATCCATAAATTTAACTGGCTATACAGAGTGAAAGCAAGGGGTGAAGAAGGAAAAAGAAGAAGCAAAATGTGGCTTGTAGGTAGCCTGGTTTTGACATGCTCTAGGGGGTATAACACTGCTCCAAGTTGATGCCCGGTTTCCACAAACCAGACATCACAGGCAGTGTTATGCCCCTGTAGGGCATGAAGCACCACATGATGCAAAGTAAAAGAAATCTGTTCAAATGTGAATTTTTGTGTCAATTCCTTTCTAATTTTGATGAGTGCAGTTCCTTGGTCCTATTTCTGTGGTTTATTGTAAATCCCATCCTCTATGCATATATTTATAATAATTAAACCTGCCCCATGACTTGTACATAAATTCTTCACATGATTTTTATTTAAGTACCCCCCTTATTTCTAATTCTGGCAGATTTCCCACACTAGTACCATCCTCCTACCTTCTAAACACATCACCTGTCTTACTACTCCATACAATCCCACACTCACCATGCAGTAAATTAATCATAACCCATTCTTTATTGGCCTTTTTGAGGTTCTTCTTGCTGAAATAAATATTCCAGCTGTCCCAAAAGTGTTACATAGTCAAGGAGCCTATTGGGAATCATTATAACACAGAGATAATTAGCTTCATGTCTACATAAAAGATCTTCCTTTTCATTTAGGAGTACTTTGCCCTCCACTTGAATCAATCATTTTACCCCTCCTCACCCTGCCCACAGGCTATGTACCATGTGGTGATTGACATGCAATGATGAGGGTACTAACTCATCCAGTTCTTTTTGTGGAAGCCATTCTCCATGTTGGTGTTTTCACAATAACCATTTTTAAACATGCTCTCCTTCTATTCTTTCATGAAAAAAATATATCAGACATAGTTGATCATCTTCTTGGCGCTCATATAATCATCAAAAGACCCCCCAAGTAAAAAACTTTAAAACACCAAGGCTGCCAACTGGCCAAACTACCATCCCAAATAATAACAACACCATCACTTCTTGAAAACCCCCAATATGATCCAAAACTCCTTGAAATCCCAAGGATATGTCATCTCAATCAAATCCATCCCAATCAAGAAATAGTCACCGCCAAACTCCTCCCCCACCAGGCTCAAGGACTTGCATTCTTGCTTGATTGTTCATCACCACATTGTACCTCTCCTCCACCAAGATAACAATCCACCTTTTCTATGTAAACAGGCAACTCTCATCATATTCCCACCCCGCCCAATAAAGAATGGGGCAAAAAACTCAAAAAAAATGTTTCCCCTCACACAATCAACCACCTTATATACCATGGACGTGAAAGGCAGTTGTTCAGTCCAGATGTCCTCAAATCAGCCCCAGTCATCATAACCACTTATCCCCTCATTTCATCTACTCATGAGAAGGCACAGAAGTAACCCAACCTTTCTTCTTATTTCATTTAATCTTGTAATTGGTTCAGGATAATACTTGATGAGGCATATTAAGTATCACTGCCACTAAATTCAATTCCCAAAACTGATCATCTATCATTTGATACCACAATCAGGAACAAAAAGAGAAAGATGACTCAAGAAATCTTTGCAATTATAGCTCAACAATACCTATAACTTACTGGGACACAGGTCCAGAACCATCTAAAGGACATGATTTCATTGCTGGCATTCCTCTGCACAGATATTGAAGAATCTGACAACCATTGGTTAAAAAAAGTTCTACCCCATCTCAAACTTGGAAACTTCAAACCACTCCAACTCATCTTGTGTCACCTAGTTCTGAGGCGAATTAAAGGGGATTGGATTGATAGTCTACCAGATGCAAACCATAAAATTATTTAAACACCCCTGAAAACCTCTGCACAATAATTTTACAACATTCAAGATGAAATCTTTGTCAAATCACTCCAAAATAAAGATTCCCGTGCCCATCAAGGTGCCAATAATCCTGGATTCCTCACTAGAATTCAGGAAATCTGTGGAATCTTTGATCATTGCCTGTTGGCTGACTCAAATATGGTTCTCACATTGTACGGTCATTTTGAAAAAAAATTGAAAGAATAAGATTCCAATCATTCAAAACATGGTATAATTCTACATTTAGTCCACCCTGCTGTGTTTTTGGAGAGCTCAAAAATTGAAAGAATAATCAAAATGATCATGGATGACTTGGAGAAAAGGAATATCACAAGCAAGATGGTGGTGTTTTCTTTTTGGAAAATTTTCTTAATTCGTAACAATTCCTCCAGAAAAAATTCAATATTCACAAAGATGCTCATGTTTTTTAAAAAAATATTCAAATCTCAGAAATCAGATTGGTTTGAGTCATAAAAAGATCAAATATTTCTACTTGGTTGGCACCATGGCAGCTAAAGAGCAAAACAAATGGCTGGAAAATTTTGCCAGAAGTACCTCAACCCAAACACTACTGGCCTCCATGCAAGCTGCAGGGGTGGGGCTCAACACACATGTGCAAACATTGTTTTAATCATGGTATTTGGTCTATTCTTTCTTTAAAAACATTTAAAGTGGCTCATACTCAACCTGCAATAGGAGCCAGGGTGTAATACCAAAAACCAGGCTCAGGCTGAAGACTTTTTGCATATATTGGGCAAGAAAAATAAACAGTGTGTGTGTATTAAATGATTGATCCAAAAAGAATTGAGGAAAATTTTCAAAAGTTGAGATTGTGTTCTTAAGAAATTGTTAAGCATAAATTTTATTGGTTTTTGCCTAATTTTGATTCAGGTTCAAATGAGAAAGGAACAACTAGCAGAGCAATTACAATCACTATTATTCAAACAGTCAGAAAATTTGCACTATCAAGCTATTTTTTTTTCTTTTTCAGATCAACCATCATCAAGTCTTAAGTTTGGAAAGCAATCTTTCAGATACTACAGGAGGAGGAATAATTTTCTTTAACAATTTATGAAATTTCTTTCAAGGAATAAATGAAAAGATGTAAAATAATATGGTTATGATAAGATTGATTTTTTATTCAGGCTGCATGTGTTCCATCATTGTTGATCACCTCAATATCTTGTATTTTTAAAGCAGTTATTGTTGCAGGCAGTAGTGTATTGAGCCAATTTTGTTTTTAATTTTTTTTCTTTTTCAGATAAACCATCATCACAACTAAAGTTTGGAGAGAGATATTCCAGATCCTACAGGAGGAAGAATAATTTTCTTGAACCATGTATGACATTTCTTTCAAGGAATGAATGAAAATATGTAAAATAATATTTATGATAAGATTTATTTATTATTCAGGCTGCGGGTGTTCCATCATTCTTAATCACCTCAGTATCTTGTATTTTTAAATCAGTTCTTGTTGCAGGTTGTAGTGTATTGAGCCAATTTTGATTTTAAAATTTTTGAAATGAAATTTGGCTGGAATCCCTGGATTGACCTTGACTTGGGTGGAAGATTTCCTATCAAAAAACTTGGGCTGCATTTTTGGCTTACCAATCCAGCTTGCAATCAATATTTCATGGTAAATGAATTCAATCAATTGGGAAGCTCTTTCTGAATGCCATTCCAATTGCATCTTCCGGTGAACAGTTATGCCATTTTCATTTACCTCTTCTGAATCAGAAGAAACTGCAGGATCATTTAAAAATGCTTCAAGGGCCACATAATTGTTTCCATCAGACCATTTCTGCCTCCTCTCTGCTAGCTACAAATTTTAATATTACATTTTAAGTTCAGTTGCCACAAGTGTGAGATTGAATGTCTTACTCTTTTCCATAGTTTTGAAGTCCTTTTCTTGGCCTTTCTTTTCTCAAAAGCATGTACAAAAAAATAAGACATCAATCACTTGGTTAAATGGATGCTTCCATCCACTCATCCAGTCAAAAGTAAACTGATTCAGAACAAGCTCTCAAAGCCGGGTTGGAGTGAAAATGGTTATTGGTTGGGTGTGGTTTTCAGGTGAGGCTGGTGCAGATGGATTTCTCTAATCAAATGCAATACAATTTCCATGATGAACTGCCAAATCACGCTCATCATTGGTGGGTGGTCCCTGTAGTGCGGTTAAATCCCTACTCTTAATTTGAAGCAAGAATCTGGAATGAGCATGGACCACAGTCTGCATGGTATCAGTCTATGTTGGGATTTTTTTTTTTATAATCTTTCTGTCTCTCTGTGCTATTTTTCCTCTTGGAAGATAGGGATTCCCTGGGTCTGATTCCTTCATGTAGCCGTGCACATGAGTCCTGTGCATAGTATTCCACTGGAACTTAAACCAGTTAGTCATTTTTATATCTTGCTTAGATAATTTGAATTCTTAAAAACCTTCTTCAGCATTCTCAGGCTCATTTTCTGTTCCCATGGCTAGAGAAATATAAAGAATTCAGTTGATGTCCATCAGATAAAAAATTCAAATAATTCCTTCACATATTTCACTAGCCAAAAAATCAGCTTGACTTGATTGCATTACTGGTAAAAATATCCCAAAAAATGAAGCTGTATTATGGGTGATGATACATTCACAAATCCCAGCCATGTAGGTCCCTAAATGGCCTAATAGACGCATGAAGCCCCATACACAGCTCCAAAATGTGCATGAGGGCCAAAAATCGCGTCTACACGCGCCCAAGGGGTTGTCTCAAACATGCTCAACTTCCAGGGGGTTGTTTACCCCCCAGAAAGGGCGTATTTGGGACATGTACCCCTGTACATGGGGGTTTCAAGCCATATTCAGGGGTGCGTGGCCCCCCAGGGGTTGTGCCAAAATTTTTGGGTCCCCCTGGACCACATTTGGGTTCCATCAACCTAAATTTTGGATCAATGCATACTATGTGGGACTGGTGGACAACACCTAGCAATCGCCAAGTGACATCAAATTGATTATGAAGTGAAAAAAAATTGAATCTATGAACCAAATCATTGAAATTAAATGGAAACTGAAAATAAAAAATCCCACAAAATTGATCTTTCTCAACTTGGAAGTGAGCAAACTTGGTTGTTTTTCAATTGAAAGTTGCATTGATTACTGCAGTAGCATTGCATTTTTTTGCATTATGGGAACAGTGGAAAGCCCTCCTTTCTGTAACATGGCTAGATTGAAGGACTTAATTGATAGTGCAATGAACAAAGCTGGGGAGAAGAAGAATTTGGATAATGAATCATTGAAAGCCACAAATTCATCCTCATCAAGGGTGACAATTGAGGATCAAAATTTTTCACAAATGTAGATTACCTCTGGCCGTGAGTAACATTTTATGTTACTGGTCTTTGCCACATTTAATTTGATTGAAACTGATGAAGTGCATGCCATCAATATAACTACAATATTACTATGTAAATATGACGGAACCACTTCACCCACCTCCTGTGAGATCTTTTACTACTAGGTAAGAGGCACAAAAATATTGTCAAACATGGGCAATGAAGCATGGTTACGCTTGAACAACTTTCAACTCAAAGCGTGACAAATATGTGGCTCTAGCCTGTGATACTCATGGTTTGTACTCTGTGAAATTTCTCACCAAAAGGTAAAGGCAAACTCACACAAGGAAGGTTGGGTTCAAGTTTTTAATTGGTGCAAGTTGCACAAAGGCAGACCCCTTGTGGAAAATCTCCTACAGAAATTATCAACAAAAGCATGAACTATCTCCACACCACTCAGTGAATCCTCAACTGAGGAGAATCTCTGGGGTAGCCTTACACAATGTGAAAGAAGGCATGAAAGATGGGCTCAATAAAATTCAACTCAAAAGAAAATTGAGCAGGATCAATGGTGGCAAATTTGCTGATGAATGAACAATCTATAACACTAAGCATGAGGTAGCGCTTGAAGAAATGAAGGGAAAAATTGTTATGAGGGTCCTCTTTGAAGAAATGGGTAATTAATGTTGGGTTCACCAAGCTAAATTTAGTGGAGATGGTGAATTGGAGGCCCCATTCCTGGCTCACCCCAATTCTTTAAAGCTTTGCAAGCAATTTCATCATATAGCTATGATGGATTGTACTTATAAAAAATTAAGTAAAACATAACCCCATGGCACGTTGTAGGAATTACTTCAAACCAGAAAATTTTCACAAAAGCTCTGGTTTTAATAACAACAGAAACTTTTGAGTTCTACAGTTGGTCTTCAAATGCGCCAAAGGAGTGGACTTATGATCCTGAGAGACTTCCAAAAGTCTTTGTGATTGACCATGAAAAAGCTTTGAGCCATTCTCTAGAAAAATTTTTCACTGGGTCAACAAGACAATGTTGTCAATGGCACTTGTCTAAAAACCCACAAGCAAACTTTAAAGTGTGCTTTAATAATGACGTTGAAGGATGGCAAAGCTTTATGTCTCTGTGGGCTAAGTATGGGGCTGTGAAAACCAAGGAGAAGGCAGAGTTCAATGATGCAGAACTTAGAGTAAATTCCAAATCACTGCCTCTACTTTTAATCTTCCTAGTTTTGGGTTGCTTACATTATGACTTGTATAAAGTGTTTTTTGGAAGAACGTGAGGATTTATTTGAGTATATGAATCATAATATCTTCCATATAAAAGAGACTTTTTTAACTGCTTGGAATTCCAAAAAGCTAGACTTTGGAACTATGTTAAGTTGTGAGGTCACTTCACTGGGCATGCAGGCGCGGGTCTCAATCAGACAGGGGAGCTGTGTAGATAATCCTAATCTACCCATACTCCAAACAATTCCAAACTTCCACTCAGTTGTCTAGTAGACCGCTCAACAGGGACACGCGGCTAGTTTGCTCATACAATCCATCTCAGACCCTCTCATTCTTGTATCATGAACGCCACCATCCTCCATCTTCTAGTCCTCACACCATGACCACAACCAACCACAACCACCTCTTCCGTTCTCATCTCAATATCCTGTTCCCTGCTCATCTGTCTGAAATAACCCATCAAGCCTTGTCTGTGTGCCCAGTGAGATATTCATAACTTTTCTTCAATTCTCATTTTCTTTCCTCATATTGAATACTTTTATTCTTCTCATGAATCCTTCAGTCTTTTCTCTATATTGTCACCATTGCCATTCCTCACTAAGCCTCAACTCACTAAGCCTCAACTGCAACCTTGACCTCAACACCTTGACCACTCAACTGCCATATGCCTGATTTCCCAGTTTTTAGTATAATCAATTCCTCAGTGTAACACGGTTAAAAGCTTAAGGGCTCTCTCAATCTTCTCTCTTCAAATCTCTCAAATTGGCGTATAACTGGGAAACAATGGCTAGCTCAATGTCTGAAGGGTTCAGGCAGGTGATGTTGAAAACGGCTCTTGATACTATTCCTAGACTTAGCAAGGATAACTATGGCGTATGGAAGGACAAGATGGATGCCATTTTGGATGTTCGCGGATGCTCATTAGCTATCAACAAAGACTCTTCTGTTCTGGAGTCGGACGCCAACAATGAAATCAAACTACTAATCATCTCTAGACTGGAACCTTCAACCCACGATAAAATCGTCACTCCCGACAACAAGAACTCCGCCAAGCTTTTGTGGAAGGCCATTATCAATAAATATGCCTCTCTGCAAGCGTCAAACCAAGCTAGGATCTTCAATGATTTTTATTAATTGTCATTCGCCCCAGATCAGATTGAAGAATTCATAACCAAGTCTAAAGTCTGTCTGAAGAAGATGTCAGAAGTTGGCATCATCCTTCCTAACAACATCCTGGCTTACCATCTACTCTTCAAATTTCCCAAATCAATGAAAGACATAAAACGCCAAATAATGCACACAGACAGAGAGTTATCCGTTGAATAAGTACTGAACCATCTAACACAACTAAATAACAAATCTCCAGCTCAGAATACGTGGGGAAACCAACCCTCATGGACGGAAGTGGCCTTGATCAATTCAAAACCCAATATCTCAAGTACTCACAACAAATTGGGAGAACAACGGAGATGCACTGAAGGCTTCCATAATCCCAGACAAGATAAGCACCACTCCGCAGACAATTGTTGGCACTTACGCCCTGAAGTAGCTCCCAATTGGTGGCAAGAAGAACAAGCCAAATGGAAATCTTGGAAGACCCACTCCAAATTGAATCCAGTTGCCCACTACATTGCTTTACTCTCTATGTGGATTGACCATGGAGATCCTAAATCTAGGTTCATTCTTGACAGCAGAGCTTCTACTCATATGATCAACAACAGCTGATACTTTTTGGATATGGCTCCGTGTAATAGGGAATTGATCAAAACCGGCAAGGAGGGGGCTGAACTTGAGACCAAGGGCAGAGGCACCGCACGGCTTGTTTGGAATGGTTTCACCCTTGAAATGTCTAACATGCTTTATGTACCAAACCTGGTCATCAACTTGGTTAGGTTGGGAGAACTTAATCAATCGGGATGCGAGTTGCAAGCAAGCAAAAATTGATTTGACATCTCTAAGGATGGACACAAGGTCTTTGGTGGTTCAATTGTGGACAACTTGTTCACCTTATAGACTCCTAAATTCAATCAAGGACTTCTTGAGGGTCATTCAGCAAATTTTACTTGGATGGCAGAAGAGAAACTGATGGAAATCCATTGCAACTAAGGTCACGCCTCCATCTCAAGGTTAAAAAATGCCACAAAACACATCTCAGCCAATATAAAGGACAACTTTGAGTGCATCCACTGTGTCAAGAGCAAGATAACTAAATCGTTTTTCAAAGGGACCTCTCCCAAAGCAGCAAGAGCATTCAAACGTATTCATCTCAACCTCATGGGGCCGCTCAAACCTCAATCCAAGAGTGGTCACCAGTTCATACTTACACTAGTGGAAAACGCAACGGGGTATATTGGGGCTTTTAATTTGCACTCCAAGGAAGAAACGGCGGAAATAATCATCAAATTGATTGAAAAAGAACATAGACGCCAAGGATACTATCCATTGCAAGTTTGCTCCAATGGTGGGCTGGAATTTGTCAACCAAAAACTACAGGCGTTCTACAATAAAAATCACATAGGCCAAGTTGTCTTGGAACCATACCACCCTGAACACAACGGCAAGGCGGAAAAAGCAAACAGAACCATTATAGAGTCAACTAGGACTATCCTTAAGGACGCTCTCATACCAGCAAACCTGTTGCACGAGGTAATCAAATCCAGTGCTCTAATTCTCAATCAAATACCTAGGGACTACAATCCAGATTCCCTGTGGTCTCAAATACATGGGTACGCTCTACCTTCATCTTATCTCAAACCAATTGGAAGTCCATGCGTCTACCTGTTAACACAGCAAGTACAAGGACTCAATTTCAAGGTGAAAGGTGACGAGGGAATCTTAGTAGGCTTCAACCCTATCTTCCGTTCCTATTGTATTCTTACTAAATCTCACTCAATCATATCCTCAAAGCACGTACAATTTTTGAAAATGCCTATTCCGCAAAATTCTGTTCTGAAATTGCCAACTGACAACTGGATAGGAGAACCTCAGTCCAAGGACCCGCGTGAAGATCACCATCAGGAGATTCACCAGGAGAATAACCATTGGAGGAATACTCCAGCGTTCACGGAGTACAAAGATGAGTCGGGAAATGACTCAAGCTCAGACCTGGATGCCAACTCATCATCAAGTGGGGAATCATCAGACTCTGAGGATGTGGAGTCGGCCCCTCACGTCAAGGCCCCAATAAGTTTAGCGCAACCTCAGCCACCAGCGGTGACTCCAGCAACGCGGCCAGCGAGAACTCTCAGAGATTGAGCTGCTATCAAACCTCCTCAAAGTTACGGATTCTTCCACTATTACAAACCAAAAAGCTACAAAGATGCTATCCAGTGCAAAGAAAGCCAAAAGTGGATCAAGGCGTTGGACGGAGAGCTGGCTTCTATTGAATCTTTTGATGTATGGGAAGAATATGACGGACCTGAGCCACTAAACCCCCTTTGGACAACCTGGATCTTCAAAATCAAAGAAAATTGTCATGGAGATCCAGTAAAGTTCAAGGCAAGATTATGTGTACAGGGCTTCAATCAAATCAAAGGGATTTACTACTTTGAAATCTTTGCCCCGACAGGTAAACCATCAACCCTTCACCTACTACTGGTGTATGCTCTGAAATCCTTGCAGAAGATTCTTCAGTTTGATGTCAAAAGTGCATTCCTGCACTTGCCAATAGACAAAGAAGTGATTATCAGAACTCCCAAAGGTTCCAACTGGCCGTCAAAATTGCTCAAACTCAAAAAGTTGCTTTACGGATTGAAGAAATCACCCAAGAACTGGTATGAAACCTTGACAGATTGGTTCAAGGAGATTGGATTCTATGAATCAGCGTGCAATCCCTGCCTCTATCTGTTGGAGGACGGTAAGTCACGACTATTCTTCCATGTAGATGACTTGATCCTGGTTGGCAATGGCCAAGACTTTGAGCAAAAGTTCAAAGAAAAATTCAAGGGGTCAACATGCCAGGATCCAAATACCATCCTTGGGATGAAGATAGAAGTGGAGGGGGACAGGATACTCCTCAGTAAACCTAACCACATTTAACACGGGCTTGAAGAATTAGGACTAGCTGAATCCAGAGATTCCTTGACACCTCTCATGCTCAACCTCCAACTTAAACCGGCCACCAACAAAGAACACTCAAAATTTTGGGAATTGAACATCAACTATCAATTGGCAATAGGATTATCAAATCACATATCTTGTTACACCAGACCCAACGTTATTTTTGCCGTCTCAAGTCTGGCTTGGTTCAACGTCAAACCTGGAATCACGCACTGGAACAAATTGAAGAAAACCTGGAAATATCTGAAATCAACTCAACACTACAAACTCAAACTCAAGCATGCTTCTCACGCTAATCCTCTGGAAGTTTTCTCTGATGCATCCTGGGCTGATGACCCCAGTACTTGGAAGTCGCAAACTGGCTACTTGTGCACAGTATTTGGCAACCTAGTGTCCTGGAACAGTTGAAAGCAAAGGAAAATCACCTGGTCATCCACCAACGCTGAATTAAATGCCCTGGTGGATTCCTATCACAAGGCTACATGGATCAAAGCGCTAGTGAACAAC
Organism: Puccinia polysora; assembly: GCA_025617555.3. NCBI lineage: Eukaryota > Fungi > Basidiomycota > Pucciniomycetes > Pucciniales > Pucciniaceae > Puccinia > Puccinia polysora. The sequence goes on along the minus strand of CM062615.1, from coordinate 24,227,377 downwards.
ATCTTTGGCTTGTCATTGAAAGTGATTCCCCTCAAAATCAACAACAGTGGACTAGACAACAAAATTTGCAAGTTTGGCTCAAACTCAAAAACCAGGCACTTGGACTTAAAGACAAAAGGAATGAGGGATGAGATCCAAGCTCAGCGGATCAAAATCAACCTTGTGAAATCCTCTCAAATGTTAGCGGATGCCCTAACTAAGGCGTCCTTGGTCCAAAGTATTGCACTTATTTTTCCTTTCATTCACTCAGGACACTTGTGATGTTTTTCTTTCCTTCTTCTTTCTTTGCTTTGGTCTCTTCTTTTAATTTCTAGAGTAATATCTCTCTGGTCATGGTGGGGTGTTAAGCTGTGAGATCACTTCACTAGGCATGCAGGCGCGGGTCTCAATCAGACAGGGGAGCTGTGTAGATACTCCTAATCTACCCATACTCCAAACCACTCCAAACTTCCACTCAGTTGTCTAGTAGACCGCTCATCAGGTACAGGTGGCTAGTTTGCTCATACAATCCATCTCAGACCCTCTCATTCTCGTATCATGACCGCCACCATCCTCCATCTTCTAGTCCTCACACTATGACCACAACCGACCAAAACCACCTCTTCCGTTCTCATCTCAATATCCTGTTCCCTGCTCATCTGTCTGAAATAACCCATCAAGCCTTGTCTGTGTGCCCAGTGAGATATTCATAAATTTCCTTCAATTCTCATTTTCTTTCCTCATATTGAATACTTTTATTCTTCTCATGAATCCTTCAGTCTTGTCTCTATATTGTCACCATTGCCATTCCTCACTAAGCCTCAACTCACTAAGCCTCGACTGCAACCTTGACCTCAACACCTTGACCACTCAACTGCCATATGCCTGATTTCCCAGTTTTTAGTATAATCAATTCCTCAGTTTAACAAAATAAAACAACATCTTGGGTTGAAGGGGCCCATGCTTCTATCAAAAAATTCCTTGCAACTTCTTTGGAAAACATTTTGAATGTTTGGCAAAACCCAGACAGAAAAGTTTACAATCAAATTAAATTGTTTCAGGCTTCATTTTACAACTCTAGAATAAAGATTGGAATAGTTCTTCCTACTGAACTTTTACCATTGGGATAAAATGTGTCTTTACAGGCAATCAAGCTTGTTTTGGATAAATTATAGAGGTTGAAGCGGAACCATGATGGGGAAGTGTGCACCAAGTCATACTCAATGACTATGGGTCTGCCCTGTTACCACCAAATAGGTGACCTACTAGCCTCAAGAGGCTCCATTTTTCTTGAAGATGTTCATCCTCAGTGGAGGTTGGATGATGATCCTTGCAGTTCTAGTTCTTTAATTTGGTTTAAGTTGGATTTTTGGATTTTTAAAATCACTTTTTGATTAATGCTGTTTGATTCATTCTTTCTGAATGATGATTCCTACTTGACTAATATTTGATCATTTTGATTTTTGAAAGGTTGAGGTGGATGGATTTCTCATTAATTCTAAGTTACATGAGAAGCTCAATGAAATGATCTTGGCTCATCCTGAACAAGATTATTGCGGGCTGTTGAAGCACTTGATGAATGAGACGGCAAATTATCATTTAAAGCCAAGACTAGAACCTAAAGTCTTGCAATAAAGCAGAGGCTGTCCAAAATTTACAGATACCCGGCAAGATACTTCTTGATTTGAATTAATTGAAAAGGAACTTAAGCCGGAAAAGAGAATTTAAAGGGCACCAAAGAAGAAAATAAAATAGTTTGTAAGTCTTTTCTTTTGTGAAAGGTTCATTTTTTTCCTTTCATGAACTGATTGAGGAATGGTTATAGTCCAAGTCAGGCTGTTCATCTGATTTTCATAGTTCAGTGGAAGAGACTGAAATTTCAGTGGGTTTTGTGCCATTATAATCAGATTAATTTTTAAAGCATTAAGAAGATGCAATGGAGGATTCAAACAGAAGCTCATCATTGGTGAGTGGTGGTTCCTTCAATGAGATTATATTTTTGGCTGCCTAATTTTTTACTTTAGGAAGTGAATTACCTCAATCAAAAACCTGAGAACTTACATAAGTTCTTGGGTGGGGTTTTGGACCAAGTTGGTGATGGAAATTGTGGTTTTAGAGTCATTGCTTAATCACTTGGGTATGATGAGGATGGATACTTTCAGGTTTGGAAAGAAATGCTTGAAACATTGATGAAAAATAAGGGGTGCTATTCTGAGATCCTTTGAAGCAGTAAAGATGTTGAAAAGATTGGAAAAAGACTTGATGTCAATGACATCAATGAACAGATTTACTCTTCAAAATGGCTTTCAAAGCTTGACATGGGTCAAATAATAGCTGATACTTATGGAAGACTGATTTGATTCATTTCATTGGATTCATGTTGTACTTTTACTTTTATGAAAATGGGTGTAAAAGAAAAATCAGATCCTATGTTCATTTCCTTTTTTAAAAATAACCATTGGTTCCAGATTTTACTTAAGGGAGATGTGATCCCAATCAAGCCCATAGTTTCCAAACCACATTCCAGGATTTCAAAAAAAGTAGCTTGTTGGGTTGATCACCTCAAAGATCAACTTGAGTTGTATTCCAACTTATAGATTTGTTTGATCATTTGGGTTTGGTCTAACATGCTGATATTGTAATTCTATTAATATAAAGGTTTCTCACATTTGGAACATCATTATGTTGAGTGTTTTTAGTTGAAATCATTATGATTAGTATTTTGAATGAGATTTTAATGGTAAGTCAGTTCAACTTGTGTTGGGCTGATCCCATCACAAGCTTAACTTGTGTTAAGCTTGTGATGGGATCAGCTTAACACAAGTTGAACTTGTTTTTTTGGGGGGGTTTTACTTTTGGGCTGTTGAAAAGACTTATTGACTTTTGGGATGGTCAAAAGACTTGTATTTTTTTGAGAAATTTTAATTTAGGGCTGGTCAAAAGACTTCTTGTATTTTTGGCCCTTTTACTTTAGGGCTATTCAAGTTGAACTTGAATTTGTTTTGGTTGGTTTTCTTCAGAGTTTTTTTGTTTTTTATTTTTATTTATTTATTTTTACTTATTTTTATTTTATTTCTTATTTTCATGTTTTTTCTAATCAAAAAATCAATATTTTTGATCTTTTGGTTGATTTCTGTTTTTTTTTCTTTTTCTTTTCTTTTCTTTTCTTTTTTTTGTATCTTTATTTATTTTATTTTAGTTCTAGTTTTTAGTTTTTTTTTTTGGCCCACAGGACTTGTAGTTGTGTGGAACGGCTACACGACTACATTTGAGGCGTGTAGAGCCCCACATGGCTCAAATGTGGTTGGGCTGGCCGTGTTGCACAACAACACAACTACATTCAAGCTGTGTAGACATGACTCAAATGTAGTTTTGCGGCCCCCACATGGCGGTCCATTGCCATGTAGCCTACAGCCCAACCACATTTGAGTTGTGTGGGGCTCTACATGGCTCAAATGTAGTTGTTTAGCCGTGCCACATGGCTCAGATGAGTCATGTACATGGCTCATTTGAGTTGTAGATTTATCATCACCCTTGATTATCAAAAAACTCTTTGATAGGAGCCACCAACCACCATTCCCATTTGAAGTTCCAGAAGTTGGTTTGTCTGTAAGTAGAATAGAATTCACATCCAATGTTCACTGATTAAGTTTTTGTCTCATTTCACTTGATTTAACTCACAATTGGAAACAGATGGAAAATTTTGTGAAGCTGTTGTTGTTTCAGACAGCCCCAAAGGTGGGCTTTGAGTGGCATTAATTGATTGAGGTGGAGGTTAAACTTGATGCAGTGGTATATCTGTGGCTGCTGTAGTATTTCCTGCATTCACATCCATGGTGGTTTTTTAATTAGGTTTTGGAGGAATTGAAGCAGTATTGCATTGATGGAGGTGTGTATCTGTTGGTTCAGGATTATTACCCACAGGCTTTGAAGGTGATAAATCCTTTCCAGAGGCTTGAGATGCTTGAGGGTGAGAAATACCATCAATCTTTGAATTTCCCAAAAAATCTGCATCTCTTGTTGGTTTTTCTTTTGGGAAAGAAGGGGAGGCTCTTGTTGATACAAATGGAGGACCCCATACTTCCTGAGGATTTGGGGTAGACAAGCTCAAATGAGCAGCACTTGAATCAAAGAATTTAGAAGGTTTCCCTGCCACAATCTATTGAATTGGGAGAATGGGTTGTATGTAAGTCTTTCCCCTGAAGATTTTGTGCAGATAGAAAACCCATGAGAGAAATGTTGAAAACTAATTATTCAATCTCAACACTTTGAAACCACTCATATTGATTCAAACCTGGGTCAACATGGGCTCCTGTTTATTTTGCACTTCTGGGGTTTGCTGAGAAGTCTCCATGAAATTCTTGGATTGCCAAGAAGACACCCTCAATTTTTCTTCAAAGTTACTTTCCAAGAAAAATCAACTCAAGCCACCCTCCCCTCTATCATCAACATGCTTCATTTGCCTCAGAAGGCTAACTTTCTGTGCTCTCAACCGGTTGAGTTTTTGAACAATTGTAGATTTAAAATCCATGGCTTGGGTAAAAAAAACAAACTCAAAAATTCATCCGTTGAGCCAAAATTAATAAAATTTCAGCCGTATTCCACTCACAATCTTCTCCTATATGCCTTACAGATCAAGGCCAATCTTCATTAGTATTTCCTCCTATGTCATCATCACATTTTTTGACCCTCTTACACATCTCTGGGCCTAGATAGAAAACACAAAATATTCATCCTGAAATCCTCAGTCATAACTGTGGAAAAAATAATCAAGTTGCCCTTTGATTTATGTATCTCTTGATACACTGGCTGGAAACTGTTAACATAAAAAACTCTTTTACCTACTACCTCTATTCCCATTTCAGGATGTGACATCATTTTTTGATATTGTTCATGTGAATTTACTATCCATTTTGAAGGGTTTTTTAAAGATTGCATGCATCTGTGAATTGGAGAATTTGGAGGCCATTGGGATCCCAATGGATTTACTTCAAATTGTTAGCCTCCTTTAAGATTAATTCCAAATAGTTGACCCCTTCTTACCTTGAGCTGTTAAGTGTTAGAATTTGAGTTTATATATATGTGACTTTCACTGGAGTTCAAAGTATCATTGATTGGATTGATTTGATTTATATTATTGTTGTCATTGAAGTATTAAAATAATGGCTCAAATATAACTAGGCTGTGTTCTCAGTAGTGATTGTCAGACTGTCCAAGAATAACATTTCACTTACCATGTTACTTAAACTGCTTATGTTAATTTTGCCTTATTCATTTTGTACTCAACCACTTGTTGGCCAATCATGTATTTAGTCTATATAAACCATGGTGCTCTCAAGTGGAATTCATCATCTATTCATTCACCAAATCAACCGGAGTGGCCATTTCCTCCTGTCCTGAGATCCGTTACGCTTGACGTTACAAGCTTCATTCACCCATTTCTTTATACTTTTCATTTCTTCAGAGCACAAGCTCTCTTTATTCTTTACATTAAGTCCCCCGCTTTGTAATCCTATGCCTGAGTTTCTCCATTGTATACAAATATCTTCTTTTTAATTCTGCAAAATTAAGGAATAAATCAGAAATTTCCTCACAGAGAACACTAGCTACAAATATAGATTACCATCTGGAGTGACATTGGGAGGTGAAGTGTCACAACTGCCCCTGGCGTGCAAGAGGCTGAAGTAATGGGCACTACTTCTCACAGAACTCAGGATACAGACAAGGAGATTGATTGAATAGGAAGATGAGACGTAGAGTAAGGAAAATGATAAGAAGATGAATCCAGGAGTGAGGATCTGAAGAATGTTGATAAGGGGATCCTGTAAGAGTAACACCAGAGGGGTAGGTGAGATGAGTAAGGTAGGCTGGTTGGCTTCATTGTGCTGAGATGACACCTATTGGATGAGGTACTAACCAATAAGAAGTAGTATACTAATTACTTGAGGGGAATTAGACCAGGGGTAGAAGAGAGGCCAGTATATGTGAGAGCTGAGAGGAGGCCTTGAGGAGGGATGACTGGTGCTAGGTCTGAACTTCCCCATGGTATTACATATTGATCAATTGGGCTTGAGGCGGTGGTTTGACTTATTGGGTAATGGAATTTCCAGGAAGGTCATGTACTGAACTGGAGTATGGGTTGTCCATCCAAAAGTATGTACTATGGGTTTATAATATGTACTTCACATACCAGATAGAGTTGAAGGAGAGATGGGGATGCACCAAGCCATAGAGAGGTGGAGAGTATGCCTGGGAGATTGACTGAGGACTGCAGGGCATGCAGGAGGAGACTTCAGGAGGTGCAGTATGAGAATCCAGGGGTAGAAGGTAAATTATACTTAGGATTGAGATTGACTGAGGGTTGGGTGTGACTAAGGAGACTGAACCGGATTGTGGTTATGACAGTACCCCCCCAGAAGAGGAAGGGTTAGCTCCTGATACCCATAAGAAGAGGTGAGAGTAGATTGAGATCTTCACCATGACTGAACTTTCTTTTCCCTCACCATATCCACCACCATCTCCGCCTGACAGCTGTCCATCACTTTCATCCTACAACAGATCATCCACCCCCTCATTAATTATGGAGGTTACCAATGGCTACCACCCTGTCAACCAATACTTCCCTCCCTGTTCCAGGTGTGTAGAAACCAACAAGATTTGAATCACCAGCATTACTCCCAAGTCTGGGAAGTGCAAGTATTGTCAAAGATACAAAAGACGGTGCTCTAGAGCCCACAACGCTGGAAGGAAGGTACTAGGACCAGTTGTTTGGGTAAGGGACAAGAGTTTCCCTCAGTTCAAAGTGAAAGAAGCGCCCAACAAGTTGAGGGTGTCCCTAGGAGTGGAGATTAGAGTAGGGGCCTTGGATGGTGAGTGCTCAAAATTCTTGTTTTGATGGACCTGTTCTGAATTCCATTTGTTGTTTTTCTGGTTCCAGTGGAGGCGCTGAAAGACAAGATGAATAGATTAGAGAAGCGTAGGTTGGAATTGAGGAGGAAGGGCCAGTTGGCCTTGGATGGTACGTCAAAGAAGGAGGCAAAAGGTTCAAAGGCAGTGGAAATTTGTTGGGGGACACCCTTCTTGTTGTCAATTAGTTCTCTTGAGGACACCAAGGCCAGAGAAGGCCATTCAAACCCTCTTCAAAGCCAAATCAGACCGGTCAAAGTCAATTGAACCGCCATCAAAGCGGTCAAAGCAAGTTGAAGTATTTTCAAACTGGTCACAGTTTGAAAGGGTCAAAGCAAGCCGGTCAAAGTTTGAAAATGTTGAATCAAATTGGTTGAAGTTTGACAATAAAAGGTCAAACCTGTCAAAGTTTGACAAAAATTGGTCAAAGCATTCAAACCTTGTCAAAGGACTGTCAAAGCCGTGGTGATCTGGTCAAAGCATGGTCAAAGTAGCAGAGAGGGAGTTGAAGAGGCTTTGAAGCATTGAAAGGATGTCAAAGTTCAAAAGTCAAAGATTGTTTGAATTTCTGGGAAAGGCCTGTTGAAGCCACCTCCGCCTCTTTTGAATTCAAATTCAAACCTGTTGAAGTGGAAGAGGATGTTTCAGTGGGGAGAGAGGAGGATGAAGATGAAGATTCTCCTGGAGAGCCCAATGATGAGGAGGAGAATGAAGAGGAAGAAGAAGAAGAAGAAGAGGAAGAAGAAAAACAAGAAGAGGAAGAAGAAGAAGAAGGAGTGGAAAAGGATAAAGGAAAGTGTAAAGAGGTGATAGACCTGGAACATGATTCCCCTGGACCTCAGTCTGTTGGAGAGTTGGTTGGAAGATTGCTGGCTGAGGATGGGGTCATAGGTGGATATAGAAAGGTGACCCAGGGGGAAATTGGTCTCTATGCTTGCTCTGGAGGGAAGGTGGTTGGGCCAATGGATGCTATTGAAGATGATCCAGTTGGAGAATTGAAGGAGATTGAGAGGCGGATTGGAAGGTTTTCAAAAGATTCCAGAAGCAATGCCATTTTTGGATGGATTTTGAATAGTGGTGACAAAGTGGAGAAGAAGAAGGAAAAGAAAGAGGCAGAGAAGGAAGTATTGGCAGAGCTGGAAGACTTTTTATCTTTTTCTGGGGTGACTTATTAGTTGGGGGCTACTGCCAAGGATAGAGAAGAATATTAAAGTAGGAAGATAAAGTTGGCTAGTGTTTGGGTAGCTAAGATTACTGATTTGATTGATAAGATTGAAAAATAGTGGTAGATAGAATTTTTTTTTTGATGTGGATTGATGGAATAGAGATAGGCTTGATTTGTTTATTATTTTGAGAGATATGGAATAAATTTGAGAATTATGGAGAAAGAAGGAATTTGATTTGGAAGGAAGTGGATGATGGTTATGAGGTTCTGGGTTTGGAAGGGTAAAGGGAGTGAAAATTGTAGAGTAGGGCTGAACAGTTGGTGAGGTTGGACACTGGTTCCCATGAGGTTCTTTCAGAGTCTTCAAAAAAACCTTTCCATTTGAATAAGTAGAGGAGTTTGTCACGCCTGATCTTGGAGTTGAGGATTTGAGAAACTTCCCATTCCTCTTGGCTATTGATTTCTACTGGTTCTGGGGATGGTTGATGGTTAGGAGAGCTTGTGTCTGCGGAGTAGGGTTTGAGAAGTGAAGCGTGGAAAACAGGGTGGATGGAGGACCATTAATCAGGGAGTTGGAGTTTGAAAGTGTAAGATCCTATTTTTTCAGTAATGAGAAAAGGACCTAGCCAACTCTCAGAGAGCTTCTTGGAAGGTCTGTTAGTATTGATATTCTTTGCAGATAACCAAACCTTATTCCCAGGATTCATAACTTTTGGAATATCTTTCATATTAAGGTCAGCATAGTACTTATACTTATCCATAGACTCTTTTAATTATTTCTTTAGCTGAACCTGGTTCTTCTGAATCTGATCCAAGTAGTGACTAGCAGTTTGGTAATCCAACACATGCAGGAAGTCCAAGCTGGGGTGCCTTCCATAAAGGGTGAAGAAGGGTGATTGCTGGGTAGAAGAGTGGACACTGTTGTTGTAGGAAAATTCTTCCAAGGGGAGCCAAGTATCCCAGTTGTCCTGGTGATAGCTGATGTACATTCCAAGATATTTCTCTAGTACTTGATTTACTCTTTCAGTTTTACCATCTGTTTCTGGGTGGTAAGCTGTGTAGAGATTCCTTTGGATCTGTAATTTTTCACAAAGTGCTTTCCAGAAAAAGAGATGAATAAGGAGCCTTGGTCACTTAAGATGTCAGCAGGTAGGCCATTTTTAGAGAAGACATGACTGATGAAGAGGTTAGAAAGTTCTACTGCAGTCAGTGTACTGGTTTTTTTAAGGAAAAGGGCTGTCTTAGAGAAGCAGTCCACAACAACAAGGATAGAATCAAATCCATTGGAGAGAGGGAGTTGAGAAATGAAGTAAATAGAGAGTGAAGTACAAGGGCTATTGGGGATTGGGAGATGTTTGAGCAGTCCTAGTTTCTTTTTGTGCCTTGCTTTTTTCCTGTTGCAAAGGTAGCAGGCTGAAACATAGTTCTTGAAATCTTTTGACATTCCATTCCAGGAGAATTATCTCTTGATGGGGTTGAGAGTCTTCTGTTGGCCGGGATGAACTGCAAGAGGGGAATCATGTCTTTGGTAGAGTATTTGTTTTTTAAGATGGTTAGCTTGGTTAGGCATGACCACTTTACCCTGGAATGGGAGTAAGCCACTAAAGGGGTCTAAGGAATAATCAGTTAATTCTTCATTCTTATTCAATCTTTTAATGATGCCTTGGAATAACTTTTCAGCTTGTTTACCAGAAGTCAATCCACTCAGTTGATTTTCAATTTTATTAGCAGAGAGAAAAAAGAGTTTAGAAGCTTCAACTTCATTTTGTTTCAGAAGCTTTTGAAAATTCCCAGCATTCTTTTCAGAATATGGTGTTCCCCCTGCTGGATACACCTTGTCCCAACATGACAGGATATCTGGGATGGTTCAAAATTTTCCAGGCCTGTAAGTGATCATAAAATTGAATTCAGAGAGGAATTCTGCACAATGGGCCTGTATTTTAGTAAGGACCTTAGAAGACATAAAATACTTCAAAGAGGAATGATCAGTTAGAACTTCAAAGGATTCAATAACACTCAAGAGGCAGGAACACCATTTCTGGAGAGCAAAGACAATAGCAAGGAGTTCTTTGTCATGGATTTCATAGTTGAGCTCAGAACTGGAAATTTTCCTTCTGTCAAAGGCAATAGGGTGTTTAGTCTTATCAGCAGTAACCTGGTGCAGAACTGCACCCAGTGCATAGTCACTGGCATTAGTTTCAACATAGGTTCTCAGGAGGTGATCAAAATGGCGAAGGACTGGAGCCTGGGTGAAAGCTTGCTTGATTTTTTTGAATTTTTGCAAGGCTTCAGGAGTGAGGTTGAATGGGGAGCTTTTTCCAGCAATAGAGGTGAGGTTTGCAACCTGTTTGGAGTAGTTCTTTATAAACCTGGGATAGAAGGTAGAAAACCCAAGGAAAGACTGCAAGGCTTTTCTGTTTGAAGGAGTAGGCCAGGGAAGGATGGTCTTGACTTTGTTGTTGTCCATAAAGATACCATCCCCTGAGATCACATAGCCCAGGTAGTCCACAGAAGGTGCATTTAAGTCAAATTTGGAGGCCTTTGCATATAGCTTGTGCTTTCTGAGTCTGGTCAGTACTTCACACACATGAGGGATGTGTTCCTGTAAGTTTTTTGAGAAAATAAGGATATTGTCAAGGTAAACCACCACATGGACTGTGAGGAGATCAGAAAGGATGTCATTGATAAGGTTTTGGAAAGAAGCTGGGGCATTGGTCAGCCCAAAGGGCATGGCCAGGTACTCATAGCTTCCAAACTGAGATCTGAATGATGTTAAGTGTTCATCTCCTTCCTTGATGCGCAGTATGTTGTAGGAGCCTCTGAGGTCAATTTTGGTGAAGATAGAAGAACCTGAAAAGACAGTCAGTCAGAAAGTCATTTGAGGAAGGGGGTAACGGTTCTTACTGGTGGCAGCATTAAGTTTGCAATAGTCAACACACAACCGCAAAGTCCCATCCTTCTTTTTGACAAAAATAACAGGTGCTCCAGTGCTTGAAGTGCTGGAACAATGAAACCTTTCTCTACATTATCTGCTTTGTAGTCTTGTAGGGTTGAATTTCCACTTTGAGATAGCCAATAGATGGGCCCAACTGGAGAGAGTGGTCCTTCCAATTCAATATGGTGGTTGTAAGCACGGTGAGGAGGAAGTTGATCTGCTTTAAACTTAGAGAAAAAATCTAGGAAAGAATGTTAATCAGCAGGAACTTTTTCCAACACAGTTTCTATTTCTTCAGGGTCTTTGTCAATATCAAACTTTTCCCAGTCAGCTGAAATATTCTTATGGGGAGTAACAGAAATATTAGAAGGAGCAACCAATTGCATGATGTTCAAGGATGAATCCCTAGGTTCCTCCTCCAGAGGAATGTTCAAGGGATAAGTGAATATCTAAGCAAGGTGGGAAATTGTTGAAATCAATGGGAATTGGATAGAGTGTTGAGGATGCAAGGGTTCTGAAGTGGAGGGGAATGCAATGGACTGCAGCGCCAAAGGCAGAGTAGAGGGGAAACCAGTTGAAGGTAGGTAGGCCATTTTGAGTTCAACAGATTGAGGGGAAAGTACATTGGTTGGCTGGTTTCTTGGGGTGATCAGCCCCATCTGCCAGTTTATTTCAGGATTCCAATGGTGGAGGAAATCAATTCCCAGGATTAGATCTTCTGATAGTGGTGCATTGACAAGGAGGAATTCCCATTCAAAGCTAGGGAAAAAGGGGAGAGAGACCACCCAAGTTGCCTTGTGGGTAATTAGTTGAGAGGGTGACTCATTTGGACTGAAATTGAAAAGAGGAATAGGTTTGCCCAAGAGGATGGGCTGCAATGAAAACTTTGGAACCATAGTATTAGCCATTACCAATTGAGTATCACCTGAATCAATCAAAACACTATAACTCAATTCCTGGCGAAATAGAATAAAACTTAAGCCTTTAGAGAGTTGTTCAGAGTAGTCTTTTTCTATCTTTTGTAACCTAACATCAGTAGCCTGATAATCCCAGAGTACAACAGGAAAACCGCCTAGTTGTTCTTTGGCTTGGAGGTAGAGGAAGAGTTGGTGTTAGAGGAAGGGTTGGAGGCAGGCTTCTTTTTACATTTGTCCTTCTTGTGCTTCCCTCCGCAATACATACATAGTCCCTCCTTCTCCCTTCTTGCTTTTTCTTCAGCCTTGAGCTTGCTGTCAGGACCTAAGTCCAAGGTAGGTTTGGTTTGGGAAGATTTCTCCTTTGCAGATTTGTCTTGTTTCTTGGCCTTAACTTTTCCCTTGTCAGCCTGGGAGGAATTGGCTTGGGATTGAGAGGAATTTTGCTGTTTAGAGTGGCTTTGATGGGAAGAATTTTCCTTGAATCCTTTGTGGTACCTGGTGCCGTAATCCAACACTACATCCATAAGATCTTGAAGGGTTTCCACAGAACCATCATAGCCGGCTAGCTGGTCCAGAATCTGAGCAGGGTGAATTTGAAAAAAATGGAAGTAGAAGGATCTATCCCCCCATCCAGAAACTTTAGTCATAAGGGAGCAAAATTCTGTCATGTGGGTTGACGCATAGCCAGAGTCCTTCATCTTCAAATTCACAAGTTTCTTTCTTGCTTTGGCTACTTCCAGAAAAAGCAAGATATCACAAGTTCCTTTCCTGCTTTGGCTACTTCCAGAATATTTCCAAAGAGAGTATGAAGTTGTTCCGTGTAGTGTTTCCAGGAGTTGAGTAGTTGGAGAGGTGAGCCAGGTAGGGTTGAATCCAATGGTTTGCATTTCCAGAGAGGTATGAGACAGAAAATAGAACTTTACTTTGATCAACACAGAAGGCCCCTTCATTGTTTGGAAAGATGAGTTCACAAGCTTGTAAAAAGGGTCTGAGCTTGGTTGGATTACTGCCTTCAAAATTTTCTGGCGGATTCATTGATGGGGCCTTGAAGGTTCTTGAGTGTGAAGTATTAGTTGTTGGGTGTTCAGAGAGTTGGGCTATTGCTGAAGTCATGGTTTGGAGCAAGGCTAGGAGAGTAGGGTCCGCAGCTGGAGGTTGAGGAGGTTGGCTTGGAGGATCTGGGATTGCAGTTGAAGCAGAAGGATGAGAAGATTCTTCTGGAGGTTCAGATGTTGGTGAGTTAAGATTGCTAAGGATCCTCAAATCAAAGCCTGAGTCTATGCTTTCTTCCTCCTTTTCCTTGTCCTCAATAAGAGGGATTAAACTGGGATTGTACAAAGGGTAGTCCAATCCAAAGCCTGCTTGGGGGTATTGACCAATCACTCAATTAATAAACGGTATTACAACAGGAGGAGAAGGGGATAAAGAAGCTCTGGGAGGAGCTGGAGGAAGGATACCAGTATCCATGGTGTTGGGAGCTGGTGCAGGGAGGTTGGAAAAGTTCCTCCCTTGTCCACGGGATTGAGGAGTGGATTCATTGTTGTCCTGTGCGTCAATAGTGGAACCATGTCCTCGGGCTGCCCTAGTAAGTGGTGGACTGGTGATAATGGAAGGTTGTCCCCATTGAGGAGGCATTGTTTCCTAATATGCCATAGGTAAGTGACCCAAAAAAAGTACCCAGAGATGAAAGAGGAAGAATTTGGCCGCAAAGGTGTTGAGTTTGTACAACGTATTGTCAAAGCTTGTTGGAGTGGGTCAAAGTCAAAGGTCAAAGCATCAAAGTCAAAGTGTCAAAGTCAAAGTCAAAGTAAAAGTCAAAGTCAAAGTCAAATTCAAAGTCAAAGTCAAAGTCAAAGCCAAAGTCAAAGTCAAAGTTGAAGTTGAAGTAAGTCAAAGTTTGAAGTTTGAGGTTCAAAGTTCAAAGTCAAAGTTCAAATTTTCCGTCAAAGCATTTTTTAAGGGCCAATTCCAGGAGAGGGATTAAGGTAAATAAATTCTGCAGGATGATCCTTTGGAAACGTGGAGGCCACACACTTTTTAGCTCTATACCACGCATGCCCACAAATTTTGTACGTATTTTTATCCATGAAATGAAGATGGTTTTACAAATGGATGGAATGGGTCTATTGAGATATAGAGATGGGTAGTAATCAAGGGGAAGGAATTAGTATAATGTCACAACTACCCCTGGAGTTCAAGGGGCTGAAGGCACGGGCACTACTGCTCACAGAACTCAGGATAGAGACAAGGAGATTGATTGCATAAGAAGATGAGACGTAGAGTAAGGAAAATGATAAGAAGATGAATACAGGAGTAAGGCTCTGAAGAATTTTGATGAGGGAATCCTGTAAGAGTAACACCAGAGGGTTAGGTGAGATGAGTAAGGTAGGCTGGTTTGCTTTATTGTGCTGAGATGACACCTATTGGATGAGGGACTAACCAATGAGAAGTAGTATACTAATTACTTGAGGGGAATTATTCCAGGGGTAAAAGAGAGGCCAGTATATGTGAGAGCTGAGAGGAGGCCTTGAGGAGGGATGACTGGTGCTGGGTCTGAACTTCCCCATGGTATTACATATTGATCAATTGGGCTTGAGGCGGTGGTTTGACTGATTGGGTAATGGACTTTCCAGGAAGGTCATGTACTGAAATGGAGTATGGGTTGTCCAGCCAGGAGTATGTACTAAGGGTTTATAATATGTATTTCATATACCAGATAGAGTTGAAGGAGAGATGGGGATGCACCAAGCCATAGAGAGGTGGAGAATATGCCTGGGAGATTGACTGAGGACTGCAGGGCATGCAGGAGGAGACTTCAGGAGGTGCAGTATGAGAATCCAGGGGTAGAAGGTGAATTATACTTAGGATTGAGATTGACTGAGGGTTGGGTGTGACTAAGGAGACTGAACCAGATTGTGGTTATGAAATGAAGCTTCAACCGGAACACGGGGATTCATCATAGCAGAATCAAAAATTTATTTATGCATGCTATTCACTCCTATCATACCCCTTTCAATATAATTTTACCAGCTTATTCATAAAAAACTATAGAAAACCAATGATGAAATTATTTCTATAATTGTAGTCTATAATATAGAATACACATGCAGTTGATCTTTGAGATGAAAAACCCAACAAGAAGCATTCTTTGAAATGAAAGCAGAGGTTTTTGCTACAATGGGCAGGATTGGAGTAATTTCTCCCTCAAGTAAAAATACAACCCAGTGGTTATTGTTTAAAAACAAAATATAAATAGGCTCTGATGGATCTTTTTTAAGATTATTGTTATCTTATCCTGTGTTCTGACTCTCACTCTGTCCCCGCCCCAGTAGCTCTGTGAATTAACTGAGATGAGTCCTCGTGACATTTCTGTACCACCTGGGTCTTCTTACTTCATGAGACAACCCGGGTGAACTTCTTGTGGCCTCTCTTTCTCTCTTTATTCTTCCCTCTTTTCAATTCTCTTCTCTTTATCTGTCTCTTTGAATGTCTCCTTACTTTTCTTTCCTCTTGATCCCTTCTATAACCTTGCTCCCATCTTTCCGCTTGATGACTCTCCTCAACCCGGATTCTCCCCAACTCAACACTCCTACTCTGGTCTGACTTGTCTCTCCGTCAATTAACCTATGACTGGTAAGAATCTAATCCTCAAGATCACTTTTGAATGATTTCTCTGACAACCTAACTCAATCTTGTAGTCCTCCATCTCCATTGTCTGAACTCTATCAACTTCCACGCTATCAACATCTTATGCCATCTGACCTCCTTCTTACTTGCTAAATAACTCAAAGCTGTCGGTCTTCTCATTTTTCCTTCTTCTTAGTTTTTTTCTGATCTCTCATGATTCTAACTTTTTTCCATAGTCTGCTGGTTTTCAGTTCTGAGGAATTAAATCTAAATTTTATCAATCTGTAATGCCTTTTTTCATTGGAGTAAAAGAAAAACATGACTCCAATGAAATGAAACATATAGGTCTGGCATAATTTTCTGCTATTATTCAATCCATATATCATTTAATCCATATATAACTTAGCCAGCCATTTTGAAGAGGTAATCTTGGCATTGATGTCTTCAACATCAAGTCTTTTTTTAATCTTATCTAACTCTTTTGCACAACCAAGAATCTTAATTTATCCTGCTTTATGTTTCTCCAATGTTTCAATCATTTACTTTATCACTTTAAACCAACCATGTTCATCATAACCAAGCAGTTTATCCATGACTCTAAATCAGCTATTCCCATCACCAATTGGATCTCAAAACTCACTCAAGAACTTATGTGATTTCTCAGGTATTTGATTGAGGTATTTCACTTTGGGTTCCTATAACCAAAACTCACTCAGCCACAATTCCAATAATATTAATTAATCAAATCAATACTCACCAAAAATGAGCTTCTTTTTGATTCTTCCTGCATTTCTTCTTCCTCTTAAGATTATTTGGATTCAAAATGAAGTAACTCTAATTCACTTTCAGTCCCTTTCTCTGAACTATGAAATTCAGATTCTGATCCTGCAGACTTTGACTAACACTAAAATCATATCATCATCAGTTCATTAAACCCAAAAAATGAACATTTCACAAAAGAAAGGACTTAAAATATTTTTTCTTTTCTTAGTTGGTGCCCCTCTAATTCTCTTTTCACGCTTAAGTTGCTTCTCAACATGTTCAAATCAAGAATGATATCTCTGGGTATCTTTCAATATTGGCCAGCCTCTGCTTGATTGAAAGAATTTAGGTTCAAGTCTTGGCTTTGATTGATAATTTTCAGTATTCTGAATCAATTGCTACAACCTCCCGCAATAATATTGTTCAGGTTATCCCAAGATCATTTCCTTGAGCTTCTCATTTAAATGAGAATGTTTGAGAATTTCATCAACATCAAACTTTTCAAATTCAAAATGGTCAAATATTATTAAAGTAGGTTTCATCATTCAAAAAGCATTAATTCCTTTAAAACAACTTACAGAACTGGAACCGCAAGGTTCATAATACAATCTCCACTGAGGATGAACATACTCAGGAAGAATGGATCCTCTTGACGCTTGTAGTTCACCTATCTTGTGTGAACAGGGCAAGACCATAGTCTTGGAGTATGACTTGGTGCACACTTCCCCATCATGGTCCTGCTTTAATTTCTTGAATTTTTACGCAACAAGATTAATTTCCTCTAAAGAGAACTTGTATCCCAATGGTAACAGTTCAGTGGGAAGAAATATTCTAATCTTGATTCAAGAGTATTAAAGGGCAACCTGAGCCAATTTAATTTGATTGGAAAGTGTTCCCTCTAGGATTTTCCAAACATCCAACATGTTTTCCAAAGAATTTTTGAGGAATTGTTTGAGAGTAGCATGGGCTCCTTCAACCTGAGACGTGTTTTTATTTCCAAATTCAGATTTTTTGCAAGTCCAAGCTGTTACAAACGTCTCTTTGATGCAAAAGATGTTATAATCCATATACTCAAGCACATCCTCATGGCCTTCCAAGAATCACTTTATACAAGTCATAATGTAAGCAACCCAAAACTATGAAGATTAACAGTAGAGGCAGTGCTTTGGAGCTTACTATAAGTTCTGCATCATTGACCTCTGCCTACTCCTTGGTATTCAAGGCCCCATACTTAGCCCACAGAAAAATAAGGTATTTCCATCCTTCAAAGTCATTATTGAAGTGCACTTTACAGTTTTCTTCTATTTTTTTAGACAAATGCCACTAAGGACACTGTCTTGTTGACTGAGGTAAAATTTCTTCTATAGCAAAAATCAGATATTTTTCATGGTGCATCACAAAAACTTTGAAAAGTCTCTCAGGATCATAAGCCAGCTTGTTTAGTGCATTTACAGAACAACTTTCAGCCACAAGACAAATACAGTTTTCCAAATGTCTGTACAGCTCATATGTCTTGTTGGTATAGTGTTTAAGAAATGAGTTCATCTTCCAATATCTGACACTAAGTTCACTTTTTCAAATCACCATAGAGACATGAATGAATTATTATAATGGGTTTTATAATTATACAAGAAATTTTGATAATATTTTGTAATAATTTGTAAGTATGTTTTTATGAGTATTGAATATGGAGTTAAGAACTTGATAATATATATTATCAAGATGTAGATCCAAAATAACTTTAAATTAATTAATGAGCACTCAGATGCATCCCAAAGATTGATATAGAAGTTGCCAATGTTTTCCATTCTTTTGGGAATAATTTATAGTAATGATATAAAACCATACTCTCTACTTTCTATAGATAAATTGCATAATTTCAATCTTATACCTCTTTTAGATGTATTAATACTTTAACATACTCTACTGAGCCTTGAGAGCTTCAACTCAGAGGTCCCTGAGCTCATTTGTAAGGTATAATCCTGGTAATATAATTGCCAAGAGTTTACATACTCTATATTTAAAATGTATGCCAATGTACTAGGAATTAAGAGGTAAGTAAATGCCAAGGCTATCAGGCTTCATTTAAAGTGAGTTATTTATTAATTCTTAGGTGTTCTAAAATTTAAAACTTCTATTGCATTGATTGTTAAGTCCTAGGATCAATTAGTTGCCCCTTTTGGTATGTAAATTGAAACCTTAAATTGAAAATCCCGCCAATGAGTGATAGTACCCCATTCCTCATTGGGTATGATGTAATAATTCCATGAGCCAATTATAACAAACCCAGGAGATCCTAGAACTCCCCTGATGATCCCTTGAGTCTCCTGAGGGTTTCTGTTACCTTAAAAGAGGAGGTTCTTTACCCTATAGTCCCTCCATCATTTATATATTATCATTTATTTGTAAGAGAATATTGAAAGCTTTAACAAGCCCATTGAACTTAGTCTCAATAGAAGATGACTGGGGCTATGAATTTCAGAATTTTAATCAATTCACAATCTTATTGGCAACTCAAATTTTGAGTGGAAGGTCTAAATTGGAGTAGTAACCTTTGTTTGTTACTACTATAAAGGGTCTAAGCTTATTTACAAGCAAAGCTACTTTGAGCTTCATTCATCTGAAGCCAGGCCCCTTTACTTTTATGAAGGTTTAAAAAGTTATTGTGAGTAAAAAAGCCAAAACTTAAACCTTCATAAAAGTAAAGGGGCCTGGCTTAAAAAAGTAGAAAAAAGCATACACACTCAAACAATAAAAAGTTATTGTGAGTAAAAAAGCCAAAACTTATTGTTTGAGTGTGTATGCTTTTTTCTACTTTTTTGTTTATTTAAGTCATTAACTGATTAATTTATTGGTTTTGTCTTGATTTCAAAGGTTTGACCCCAGCCCAGGTATAGCAGTAAAGGTTAAATTGCTTAAACCAACTGTAGAAATAAAAAGCTTGTCTTGTTATGAAAACAAGAGATTTTTTGAAATTTTTACAGTTGGCTATAATTCCTAAGACATGCAATAGGGGGATGTTGTACTTATTTTTTTATAAGTACAATACAACATGGAAATATGATGGAATTTGTCAGCTTGCTACTATATACAGAGCAAAACTGTCAAATAGTAACACCAACTATGAAAAATAAGAATACCTCAATTAAAAAAGTAAGGAGTGAGAAATCCATAAATATTATTACAGGAATGGATTTCTCACCAAAAATTAGGTAGGGTCACTCACTGACCCCACCCTTGAATTCCAAGTCCTTATATTTTTAAAATAATTAAAAGGAAAAGTATAAAAATTACAAAACCTTTATGGCACTTTTTGGGCCATTCTAATATTTCACACGTATTGTCACGTATAGGATTTACACCTAAAATTCACTCAGAATTGAGGTGTTGTGTATATTTTAGGAGTTACATGCGGAAATGTGTTATGTCACAATTCCCGCGCGCAGCCCCTTTTACACCTAAAATTCACTCAGAATTGAGGTGTTGTGTATATTTTAGGAGTTACACGCGGAAATGTGTTATGTCACAATTCCCGCGCGCAGCCCCGCATCATTACATAACCCTACATACTAGTAGCAGCAGGATCCCGCGTACTAGAGACCCGCGCGCAGCTGATTCTGCCACGCACGCAGCGGATCCTACCCCGCGCGCATCTGTACTAACTGATCCCCATGCCTGGATCAGTCGTGACTAATCTGACAACCAGGTACCGCTCAGAAGAGCTACAACCTGGTTAGGGTTGCCTAGCATATGTAACAAACAGACATATGCATTACTAATGATCTAAAAAGATCAAAACTTAAATAAAATTAATGAAAATTAAGTTTTAAACATTTTTTAATAATAAATCAAAGATCAAGGACTACCACGTAAATCACTGATCTTGATTTTTGAAGACCACAAAACACTACAAGAAGTGTTCATAAAAATTATTGAAAATTATATAAATGATCAGCAAATGATGGACAATTAGTAAAAATCCACATCTGCACGCTTTAAAACAATATCAATAGTAAAAATAAAGGATGAGTACAGAATGATCAAATTTACACCATAACAGATTAACAGATCCTGTGGCTAAAATAGTACAGAAATCCAGCAGATCTAAGGACAGCTAATTGACAGCACCAAGTGGACGTGCTAATCTTGCCCTGACTGGCTTTCCAGCCTCAGACCACAAGCAGAACCCTCTCTACGTGCCCTGAGAAGACCAAAATCACCCCAAAAAGGTATTTATACAGACCTCTTTGGATCCATTATTCCAGAAGTTAATCAGTTTACCAGGAATTATTTATTATCAATCAGACACTTTGTCATTGTTAATCAAGTGCTTATATGAAGATAAGCAAGTGATTTATGACTTAGACTGTAGTATTATTATTTGCCTTTATTAACCAATCAACCATTGAAGTTTAGTCAAGCAATCTACCCCATCCGCTCTGAAACCCTTCCAATTATTCCAGGATTTTCGTGGTAAAGTGCTCAGAGTGAGTGTTACCCTTCCTGTCTAGGCCGTTTTTGCTGTTAAGCCCGGCCATTAGTGGAATAAGTCCTTTCTGAGGCACCCATATTTATTCCAAGGTTCTTAAACTGCCTAAGGAGGCCCCTTGAAGAGAGGTTTCTAGTCTTTAAAGATCCCCAGTAGTATAATACTGTGGCCCCTCTTTTATATTATATTGAAAACCATTTACTACCAAACCAATTAAACCTTGCAACTGCTCTTATTAAGTCATTTATTTGAGCTTCTAAGCGTTTATTATTGGAATAATAATTATTATTATCATTCCAGAATTTTTATCACTCTCTGTAGCTAAAGTACTGCAAGGTTCCTGGTATCAGAGAGCTGACAGAATTTCTTGAAAAGCTTTAATTACTTGGGGTGAACCAAGAATAGGGCCTCCAAGTGACCCTCTCCACTGAATGTTTCTCTATGAACCCAACCTGAATTAACAGGCTGTTCAAAGAGGACCTCCAAAATACTTTTTCCCTTTAGTTCTCCAAGTGCTATGGTATTCTTAGTCTTATAATTGTTTTGTCATCAACATATTCCCTGACATCAATCTTGGTCAATTTTTTTTTAGTTGAATGTTATTGAGCCCATCATTGATGCCTTCTTTTAAATTCATTAAGGCCATCTCAGAGATTATCCTCAGGTGAGAATGCACTGAGGTTTAAGTAGATGGTTGATGGTTATGTTGATCATGTCTGTAGGAGAATTTCCACAAGGGGTCTTCCTTTGTGCAACTTTCATGGATTAAAAAGTTTCACCCAACCTTCCTTGTGTGAGTTTTCCTTGACAATTTGGTGGGCAATTTCCCAGAGTAGGAACCATGTCTATCACAGGCTCAATTCAAATATTTATCATGCTTTGAGTTGAAAACTTATAAAGCATAATCATGCTTCATTTCCCATGTTTTGAAATAGTTTTGTGACTCTTCCCTAGTAGGAAGCGCTCTCACAGGAGGTGGTTTGAGTGGATTTGGCCCCAATTAAATGGTTATATTGATGGCATGAACTCCATCAGTTTCAATCAAACTAAATAAGGCAAAGACTAGAGTAACATGAAATGTTACTTGCCACCAGAGGTCATTTCCATTTGTGAAAAATTTTGTTCCTCAATTGTCAACCTAGATGAGTATTCAATGGGGGCTTCCAACAATTCATCACCCAAATCCTTCTTTTCAGCAGCTTTCTTCACACCACTATCAATGTAGTCCTTCAACACAGCCATGTCACAAAAAGGAGGGCTTGCAACTGTTCCCATAATTCAAAAAAAATGCAATGGTACTTCATTATTCAATCCAACTTTCAATTGAACAACTAAAAAGTTTGTTTGCTTTCAAGTTGAGAAAGATTGTGTTAACCAATGCGCAGTAAACATTTACTTTTCTGTTGTTCAAAGGGAAAGTTGAGAGTGTACTTTGTGGGACAGGGACAATTTCACATGTTTTATTTTCCAAAAGCAATTATTGTGTTCCCAGTTTCACTCCAGGATTCACTCTTTGATTGCTAGGTGTGGTCAAATAGTCCCACACAGTATCCATTGATCCTAAATTTGGGTTGGTGGAACCCAAATGTGGTCCAGGGGGTCCCAAAAATTCTGGGATGACCCCTGGGGGGTTGTATGCCCCAAAAATTGCTTTGAAAAGGCTGTGTATGGGGGTACACAACCCGGAATTGCAGTATATGGGTGGTATACAACATTCCGGGGGTTTCACATGTTTGAAAAGACCTTTTGGAGGCTTTTAGACGCATGTATGGGCCCCAATGCGTCCATTGGGCTGTGTAGGTCCTTAAACAACTTTCACACAACTGGGAGTTGTGAATTTATCATGAGCCTATTCATAAATATTTTTTTAACATTTGAGCTTTTAAGTTGTGCTTGCCCATTATTCATTTTTGCATTTTTATTTTATTTTTCATTTTCATTTACCATTTCTCATTTCTTCTTTTTTATTCAAAGTTCTTTGGTATTCATTTTGCCACAATCCTTCAATTATTGATTTTTCATTCATTATTCATTCCACATTGGTTTTTGCTTTGAGGGTCTTCCAATTTCCCCAAACACCCCATCATGATTTTAATTTTGTTGTAAGGAAATGATTTTGAAGTTTTGAAATAACCTTTGAATTTGAAAATTATATATAATTTCCTTTGATGTGATTTCAAAGCTTTTAAAGTTTTAAAGGGAAAAGCCCTTCAATAGCATGGTTCAAACATACCTTGAAAAATAAATTCCTTTTTGTTGCCTTTTTGACCTTTCTTGATTTATTAGAGGAAAAAAATCCCTTTGAATTCTCCACAAAAATTATTCTTAAGTTCATTTACAGACTCAAA
This sequence comes from Puccinia polysora, assembly GCA_025617555.3. Classification (NCBI taxonomy): domain Eukaryota; kingdom Fungi; phylum Basidiomycota; class Pucciniomycetes; order Pucciniales; family Pucciniaceae; genus Puccinia; species Puccinia polysora. Next base: position 24,204,249 of record CM062615.1, on the reverse strand, counting down.
GAATAATTTCAGCTTAGAAAACCCCAAAAAAGATCAATCAGAAAAACTCAGAAAAGGGTTCAAAAGAAAGACAACACCTTCTTTTTTTTCTTTTAATTTGTTTTTGAATTATTTTTTAAGGGGTATAAACAAATGAAAAATGATTGATTAATATTTATATAGGCCTTTCAAATGCAATTTACACAGCTTTAGCATCAAAAAGGAAAAATCTAAAATTTCAAAAGACACCAGGAGTTCAATGATAAAAATCAAAACTGTGTGGGTTTGAGGATCAGTAGCATGAAAAACATTTTTTTTTGGATTAGTTGATGCCATTCATCAATATCTTTCTCCAATCTGAAAAGATGTTTCAAATTTTCTCCAAAATAGGGCATATCAAAGTTAGCAAAATCACCATTTTTTTGACCAAACCCGCCATTTTTAATGGCGGGTTTTAGAAATACACATACCCCCCAACTGGTGTATTTAAAAATTGCGGGTTTCATGAAATTGACAGATTTCAACCATCAAACCCGCCATTAAACCCGCCATTTATGCATCATCATCCATCCACCATCCATCACATCTAAAACACCCATCCACATCAGCAAATCCATACCGGTCGCATCTCCATTGCATCACACACATCTCATCTCCATATCACTTCACATCTCTATCAATTTTCACATCTTGATCTTCACACAAATCTCATCATCATCTCATCACCCCACATCACATCACCATATTTCTCAACATGTCCAATCAAACTTCCCGCCAGCAAGTTGAAAACACAAAAAAGCTGACTGAACTTTTGCTACTGTTTGACTCCCATTCAGACTCCAATTTGGAATCAACCTGGTTAGCTTTGAATTCTCTGTTGGAAAAGCAATACATGGTTTTAAGAATAAACACCCTCCACAACCCTATGTATGAAAGGAAAAAGCTTCATCTCATCCCCAACTTAAGCTTCCAGCAACTATTCCAAACTTTGTTGCCTTCATTCATGAAACTTTTGGAGATGATTGAAGACCACCAAATCTTGCAGAAAAATTCTTGGGATCCTCAATGCAATCCAGCAATCTGACTTGCTGTTGCTCTTTTTAGATTGGCATAAAATGGAAATGGAGCAGCAATCCATCAATTGGGAAATCTATTCTCAGTCAGTTATGGAAGCATTGACTTATACACCAAAAGAGTCTTGATTGCTATACTATCTTTCCATTGCTCAGTCCTTTCTAGGCCAACCAAAGAAGAAAGCAAGGAGATATCTCAAGTAATGGAGACCAAAGGCTTTCCTGGTTGCATTGGGTTTTTTGATGGAACCACCATCCCCTTGAGTCAAAAACCCAAGCTAGATGGCAACCACTATTTTGATTACAAAAAAAGTCAACCAATTCATTTCTTTTCCAATGACTTTGATAGAACCTTTGATCAAACCACTGACCAAATATGTTTCATCTTTTTTTTTAGATAATCCGTGGCCCTACAACTTGTTTGTGATAACAACAAGAAGTTCATATCACTCCATGCTGGCCTTCCAGGTTCTTGTCATGATTCATACGTGTTCAATTGGATACAAATTGCCCAACAGCCAGGGAACTACTTTGACCAATATCAATACCTTCTGGCTAATTCAGCTTATGCTAGTGGCAAATATGTGGTTCCACAATACCTGAATTTTTCTTCTAACAATCAAGGAAAAACCATTTCCAACTATCATCTTGCCCAATCACAAGTTTGGATTGAGCATGCCATAGGATTTCTGAAAGGAAGATGGGCCAGCTTAAGGGAAATGCAAAACCAGCTTCAAAACCCCAAAGACATGAAGTTACTCATCAACTGGATTAACACTTGTGTAATCCTTCAAAATCTTTTGACCAACATCAGAGATGAATGGGACAAATTATTTGAAGATGATATTTGTGACCCACCTCAAGTCATCCCTGTCTCATATTGTCCCTCATCTTCTTCTATGAGATAGAAGATTCTTCCTCTCACCCTTGCTTGTTTTGATGAGTAATATTTGATTTTTAAATAGGTGAAAAATAACTTCACAGTAAGTTTTGTTTTTAGTTGTTCACCCAAGTTTCCAGGCAGGGTTGGTTTTTTTTTGGGTAATGCTAAATTCACGGCTCATTGAGCCATGCAAAAAGTTTAAAAGGGGCCGTGTGGCACACCACACAGTCCATTTTGGGCTGTTTAAAACCCCCCACAGCTCACAGAGTTGTGCGGCCCATCCAGCCCGGTCCGCCGCCGTGTGGACTTCCACAGGACTACATTCAAGCCGTGTGGAGTTGTAGATGGCTCAAGTGTAGTTGTGCGGAATCCCACACAGCACCAGACCGCAGTGAAAAAAAAAAAAAGGAATATGAATGAAAGGGTACTAACACAACCGTTAAACTACATAAACCTTCCAAAAAACAGAAATCAACCAAAAAATCAAAGAATGTTCATTTTTTGGTTAAAAAAAAAACAAATAAATAAATAAATCAGAATAAAAAAAAAGTGGTACTACCCAATGGACTAGCCCTAAAGTAAAAAGAACAAAAAAAAAACACAAGTAACTGGACTAGCCCTAAAGTAAAAACACCAAAAAAAAGACCAGTAACTTGACAAGCCCTAAAGTAAAAATCCAAAAAAATACAACTAACTTGACAAGCCCTAAAGTAATTTCAACTTGACTAGCCCTAAAGCAAAAGGGCCCAAAAATTAAAGAAGTCTTTTGAAAAGCCCTAAAGTAAAAGTGCCCACAAAAATACAATTCTTTTGACCAGCCCTAGAGTGAAACACCAAAAAAAAAACAAGTTCAACTTGTGTTAAGCTGATCCCATCACAAGCTTAACATAAGTTAAGCTTGTGATGGAATAAGCCCAACACAAGTTGAACTGACTTACCATTAAAATCTCATTCAAAACACTCATCATAATGATGTTAACTCAAAACACTCAACATAATGATGTTAAAAATGTGATAACCCTTTATATTAATAGGACTTGTTAGCTGCATTAGAATTACAATTTATATGAAACCAAATGATAAAATGAAGTCAAAGTCTATTAAAATCTAGAATACATTTGCAGTTGATCTTTGAGATGATCAAACCAACCAGAGGCTTTTTTAGAAATCAAGGAACATGGTTTTTCTACAATGGGAGATATTGTAATAATTTCTCCCTCAAGTACTTATAGAACCCAGTGGTTATTGTTTTCAAATGAAATGAACATTGGATCTGATTGATCAGTAACACCATTTTTCATTGGAGTATAATATCACATGACTCCAATGAAATGAAACATATAGGTTTGGAATATGTGTCTGCTATAATTTTACCCATGTCTAATTTAGCCAGCCATTTTTAGGAGGGAATCTTTCCATTTATGTCTTCAAAATCAAGTCTTTGTTTAATCTTTTCAATCTCCTTTGCAACACCAAGCATCTTAATGTAGCATGCTTTATGTTTCTATAATTTTTCAATCATTTCCCTCCTAACTTTGAACCAACCATGTTCTTCATCACCAAGAGATTTAGCAATGACCCTAAATCCGCAATTCCCATCTCCAATTGGATCCTGAACCTCACCCAAGAACTTATGGAATTTCTTGGGTATTTCATTGAGGTATTTAAAGTTTGTTTCCTATCATTAAAACTAACTTGGTATTCATTTCTTCAATTGGTTCAATGAAATGAATACTCACCAAAGATGAGCTTCTGGTTGAGCTTTGCTGAATTTTCTCTTCCTCTGAAGAGGATTCTGATTCCAAATTAAGTGATCCTGATTCACTTTCATTCTCTTCCTCTGAACTATGAAATTCAGATTCAGATTCTGCTGACTTTCACTAACAATTCATCATTAGTTAGTAACAAAGTTCATTAAACCAAAAAAATGAACATATCCCAAAAGAAAAGACTTACATTTTTTTTTCTTGTTTGGAGCCCTTCTAGTTCTTTTTTACCCCTTGAGTTGTTTTTCAAAAAGCTCAAACCAAGGTGCTTCTTGCCGCATATCTGTCAATTTTGGCCGTCCCCTACTTGATTGTTAGACTTTAGGTTCAAGTCTTGGCTTTTATCAATATTTTGTAATATTCTGAATGATATACTTCAATAGGCCCCTTTGCTCATGATCTGGAGATTGCAAGATCATTGCATTGACTTTTTCAAATAACTTAGTAATGCCTAGCATTTCATCAAAATTGCACTGGAAAAATTCAAAAGGATCAACCATTAGTGAATTAGGATTCATTAATCAAAAAGCATTAATCACATTGTGATTTGAACAATCCAACTTAAGCCAACTTACAGAACAAAAACTTCAAGGGTCATAGTCCAACCTCCACTGAGGATGAACATCTTAGGGTACCACAGATCCTTTGAATGCTAGACGGTCACCTATTTGGTGGGAACAGGGCAAACCCATAGTCTTGAAATATGACTTGGTGCAGACTTTGCCATCATGATCAGGTTTGAACTTCTTGAATGGTTCCCTAAAAAGATGGATTGCTTCTAAAGGCAATTTGTAACCGAATGGTAACAGCTCAGGTGGAAGAACTGTCCCTAACTTAATTTGAGAGTTATAAAGTGATGCATGAACTGATTTAATTTGATTTGAAACTGTTCCGTCAATGATTTTCCAAAAATCCAACAGGTTTCCCAAAGAGTTAGCAAGGAATTGTTTGAGAGTTGCATGGGCCCCTTCAACCCAAGATGTTGGTTTTTTCCCAAAATCTGGTTTTATACAAGTCCACGCTGTTACAAAGGTCTCTTTGATAGGGAAATTTTATTTTCCATATACTTGAGTACATCCTCCTAGTCTTTCAAGAAACACTATACAAGTCAGAAGGTCAGAACCCAAAAATAGGAAGAATAAAAAGCAGTGATTAGGACCTACTCTGAGTTTGGCATCATTGACCTCCACCTCCTCCTTGGTCTTTGAGGCCTTATAATTTGCCCACAGATTCATAAAGCTTTTCCATCCTTCAATGTAATTAACAAAGTGCACTTTACAGTTTTCTTGTATGTTTTTAGACAAGTGCCAAGTGCAAAATTGTCTTGGGGACTATGGGAAACTAGTTTCAATTGCATAAATCAGAGCTTTTTCACATTCTGTCACAAAGACTTTTTGAAGTCTCTCAGGATCATAAGCCAACTTGTTTAATGCATTCACAAACCAACGGTAGAACTCAAACATTTCTTTTGTTATAAAAACAAGAGCTTTTGTGAAAATTTTCTGATTGGCTGACATTCCTACAACATGCAATAGTGGGGTTTTTTACTTATTTGTTTTATAAGTACAATCCAACATAGCAATATGATGGAATTTTTTTTGAAAGCTTTACTGCCTCTGGATGTGCTAAGTACAGGGCCTCCAAGTGACCCTCTCATCTGAACTTTGACCAGTGAATCCAGCTTGTTTCTTCAAGCTGTTCATAGAGTACCTCCTAACACTTTTTCCCTTTAGTTCTGCAAGTGTTACCTTCCGCTTAGTGTTATAGATTGTTCAGTCATCAACATAATCCTGCTCATCAATCTTGCTCAATTTTCTCTTCAGTTGTAACGTATTGAGCCCATCATTCATGCCTTCTACTAGATTTTCTAAGGCCACCCCCAAGATTCTCCTCAGTTGAGGGTGCACAGAGGGATGTTCAGATGGTTGATGGCTATGTTGGGTTTCTTTGTGAGGGGCGCCACAAGGGCTCTGCCTTTGTGCAACTTGCATGGATTAAAAACTTTCACCCAACCTTCCTTGTGTGAGTTTTTCTAGACCGTTTGGTAAGAAGATTTCATGAATAGGAACCATGTCTATTACAGGCTAAATCCAAATATTGGTCACGCTTTGAGTTGAAAGGGTAACCATGCTTCATTTCCCATGTTTGACAATAGTTTTGTTCCTCTTCCCTAGTACAAAAAGCTCTCAAGGGAGGTGGGTCAAGTGGATCTGCCATAGTTACATAGTTATATTGATGGCATGCACTCCATCAGTTTCAATCAAATTAAAGACAGCAAAGACAAGTAAAATAAAATGATACTCAACACCAGCGGTCATTTCCATTTGTGAATCATTTTGTTCCTCAATTGTCACCCTTGATGAGGATGCAATTGGGGCTTCCAATGTTTCATTAACCAAATCCTTTTTTTCTTTTTCCAAAGCTTGGTTTATGGCACTATCAATGTAGACCTTCCACGCAGCCATGTCAGAAGAAGGAGGGCTTGCCACTGTTCCCATTCAAAAAAATGCAATGGTATACTTCAGTATTCAATCCAACTTTCAATTGATCAAACAAAGTTTTCTCACTTTTGAGTTGAGAAAGAATTGTTTGCAGATTTTTATATGATTTATGATTTGATTTTTCACTTTAATTTCACTTGAATTTCACTTTAATGTCTCTTTGGGATTGCTAGGTGTGGAACAACAGTCCCAAAAATTATTCATTAATCCCAAATTTGGGTTGAAAGAACCCAAGTGTGGTCCAGGGGTTCCCAAACTTCTGGCACAACCTCTGGGGGGTTGTGCACCCCCAAACACGGATAATTTGAGCCTTTTACCCCCGTACACGGCTCATTTGAGCCTTTTACCCCCGTACACGGCTCATTTGAGCCTTGTACCCCCGTACATGGCTCATTTGAGCCTTGTACCCCCGTACACGGCTCATTTGAGCCTTGTACCCCCGTACACGGCTCATTTGAGCCGTGTATGGGGTTTACAAAGCTCCTACACAACCCCCTGGGGGTTGCGCGTGTTTGAAAAGGCCCTTTGTAGTTGTCTTGGGGCCCCCACGGCTCATTTGAGCCATGTAGGGCCCTACACAACTACCACACGGTTGGAGCCGTGAATTTAACAACACCCTTTTTTTTTGTTTTTCTTGTTTTTTTTAGTTCCAATTGAGCATGCCATAGGAGTCCTGAAAGTAAGATGGGCCAGCTTAAGGGAAATGAAAAACCAGCTTCAAAACCCCAAAGACATGAAGTTACTCATCAACTGGATTATCAATTGTGTAATCCTTCACAATCTTTTGGCCAACATCAAAGATGAATGGGATGAAATATTTGAAGATGATATTTGTGACCCATGTCAAGTCATCCCTGTCTCATCTTGTCCCTCATCTTCTTCTATGGCAGAGCAGATTCTTCCTCTCACCCTTGCTTGCTTTGATGAGTAATGTTTGATTTTTAAATAGGTGAAAGATAAACTCACAGTAGGTTTTTTTTTTGGTTGTTCACCCAAGGTTTCAGGCTGAGTTGGTTTTTTTTTCTTGTTGGACTTAGACAAAATCAAAAAAAACTCCATCTGATACCCCACCACTTGCAAGCCCACCCACCTCTCTCCTCCACCTCCCCCCTTCAACACTTCCACCTCACCCCACTCACACACCAGTCACCTTTCTTCCTCCTCCTCATCAAACCACCTCGTTCACATCAGCAACCTAACCAACCTCACCAGCCTCATCAACCTCACCAAGAAACCTGCCTAACCAATCTCCCCAAAAAATCCACCATCCAACTCACCAACAGACTCAGTGAGTCCCCTTCCCTCATTCTTTCCACTCACTAAACCACCCTTGCTTACCTCTCCTTTGAACTTCCCCCAGGTCTTCTATCTCAGCTCCATCTCATCTCACTTGCATCCCCCTCCTCATCTGGTAAGCCTCCCCCTTCTCTTTCTCCCCTCTTCTGCCTCCTCCTCCTCCTCCTCCTGCCTTGCTCAACCAACCCCCACCAATTGATTAGGAATTGATCAGTTGATCAATTCCTAAGCAATCAATAGATTGATTTGGATTTTATCAATCAATTGAAACCAAATCAATCAATTGATCAAAACCATATTGATTGATCAATCAATCAATGAATTTGGTTTTGATTGATTTCAAATCAATTGCTTGATTGATTCACAATCAATCAAGCAATTGCTCAATTGTTTTGGATTGATTGTTCTATTTTTTTGCACTTAATCAAGCAATTGTTTGGCAATTGATCAAGCAATTTATTGCCAATGCCTCCTGCACCTGTTTTTTGAGATTTCTTTGGAGCTGAACTCCAGCTCTTTTCTTTTATTTTTGATCTTTTTTTCTTTTTAGGTGTCTCTGGAATGCCCAGGAAGCCAACAGGGTTCTTTTTGGTTTTTTCAGGTGTTCTTTGCCATGGAGCGTAGGTTTTTTTTTAATTTTAATTTTTTTTGATAACTTTGCTTGTTGGTGTGTTGCATGGGTCACTCATGCCAATTTTATTTGGGGGGGTGGTTCAGCTTTTGGTGTCCCTGGGTTCAAGTCCAGGTTTGTTTTCTTTTTTTGAATTCAATCATGTTTCACCAATGATGTCAATTGTACTGACTTTGTTTTTTTTTTTTTTTGGAAAACATTTGACTGCTTTTGGGGAACATACAATCCTTCTCCCACTCCCCTCAAAATGTTACACAAACAATTGAATCCCACCTTTTTCCTCACCCCAATCTAAGTATAGGATTGGGAGGGAGCAAGATGGAAGGAGATGGCTTGAAAAACACACAGAGAGGTGGGAAGAGTAGGGCTGCTTTCCAAAAGAGGCTTCAATCTTGGGATTCAGAAATGTCTTTGGAAGTTACTGAGGAAGGTATTAATGAAAAGGTGGTCTGGTCTGGTCGGAAACCACATCCTTTGGATCTGTACCCTTCAATTGTTTCCAAAAAGAGAAAGGATGGTTGAAAACCCACTCAGGAAGAGCTTGAGAAAGCAAAAAAAAAACAATCAAACAGTTCCATTTCTTCCACCATAGAAAATTAATTTTCCTCAATCAATCTGATCACCAAGCCCTGGTTGCAATAATTGAATTTTTGCCCTTGGATAAACTCTCAGAACAAGATCAGCAGGGCATCAACTTTGTCACCACTTTCCTTCATGGTTCAAAAAGATTTTTTCAACCAAGTTGGTCCTTCAAGATCTTGGGTCAAAAAAATGTGGGCAGTTGGATGGCAAAAATCAATGCACCCTTTGGAGTTATTTGGAATTTATGAGAAGAAATCATCTATTAGATCTTCTCCTCAAGAGTATGCTTTCCTCAACCTTAAGGCTGACAAAGTATCCCAAATTCTAGGACAAATATTTTGCAATTTGGTCAAACTTTCCTTTGAATCAAACTGTGATACCATGAAGGACAACAAAATCCCCTCTTTCTCTTCCTTGGAATTTGGTTCCAAGCCTACACCTTTTGATTTCTCCCCACACATCACTTTCACATTCTATTCTTTTTACAACTCTCCTCATATTGACAAAGGTGACATCTCTGGCTACTCCTTTTTACTTGTGGTTCCAACCAAGAAATCAAATGGTTCACTTATTAAAAATACAGATGAATATCAAGTATTGGATGGCCCATTTGTTTTTCCTGACCTTGGCTTTGGAATTGATTTCAAGCAAAAAGTTATAGTAAAAATGGTTTTGGCAGCTAATAAGTACAAGCACTGTACCTTTCCTGCTATGGACACAGGAACCCATACCAGAACGTCCTTGTCACTTCAAATTAATAAAACAACTAGTAAAAATTTCAGGGACTTGAATAATGGCCATATTTACTCTAGAAAAAACAAAACAGATCTGTATGTTGGTGGGGTTAAGAATACTCTCAAGTTTTTTAATAAAAAATGGTTTTTTTGTTTTTCTTTCACCCATGCAAATATATTTACAAGCTCAGAATTTGAGTTATCTGCTGTATTTCATCTACTGTTCTACTGCTACCAATGCAAGCCAAGGCTACTGATGCCTTATCCTTTTTTTTTGTTGCAAGTTGTTCCCCCTCCTTTTCCAGTTGTGCTTGCTGTCAATCCTTCTCCTTTTCCTCTTTTTGAAACTCTAGCTCGGCATGTTTCAACTTCCACTGAGCATCCCATTTTTGTTGATGAGCCAAACTCTTGGCTTCCTGGTTTTGAACATCCATGGCCAGTTGACAATCCCACTTTTGCTTTTCAAACTCAATTTTTCCAGATTCAATTTGTGATTTGACTGTTTTTTGCAGGGGAAAAGAAATCAGCGTGATTTTGAAAGCAAGGATATTCAACCAATGGACTTACATGAATCTTGCTTCTCCATGATTTCTTCCAAGCCAAAAAACCAGAAGTGTTTCTCCTCTTTTGATGACTTTTGGGGTTGATATTGATGGAATTGGAGTCTTTTTGCTTACCCTTGGCAGAGGAGGTTTGAGTCTGAAAGTTGTCAGTAGTGTTTGAAGGCAATGTGGGAGGCCCCATTGGCTTGAGTTTTTGGCCATTCAGGAATGGATGAGCCTGTTTTTACAATCTAAATCAGTCATGATTAACCAGAAAGAAGAGAAAAGAGCTTGGTTCCTTACTTGAACCAATGTTGAGGGTAATGGAGACTGAGGAGTATCTTGTTCTGTGTCAGCAAGGTTGATGAGATCTGCTAATCCAGGAAGAGAGCAATCCAAAAAAGGAGGGGAGGGGTCCAAGGTATGGTTTGACACATCAATCAACTCAGAAGTAGACGTGGTTGGAGCTGGTTGCGTTTGAATATCCTCCTCAGCATTGAATGGGGGCGACTCCAAGGCAAAGTTTTCTTTGGGATCACCATTGCTAGGCTGAGCATCCCCAGCCAAGTCCTCAGTTTTGACTTAATTGGATTGTTGGGCATCAAAAGCGGCTAAAGGGGTGATGTTGGCCTTCTTTCCAAAGATTTCATCCATTTGAATATAAAAAGGAAAAATAGAGTAAAACTTATCAACTACCAAGTTCATTCCCTTGGCTTTGTCAGAGTCAGTGATACCAAAGCTGGTGGAGATTGACATGGAGTGGGCCTTTTTGTACATGGCTTAATAATTCCTGAATTGATCCCTCATCTGTTTGGATGACAGATCCAGCCAACATTTTGTTTTTTTCTTGATTTCATTGGCCATCAGGAGATAACCATTGACCTTAGAGGATGGAGGTTGGCCAACATGTGTTTCATTTTCCAATCCAAAGCAGGCATCATAGTTGAAGGGAACTTTCATCCAGTTGACCAGGATGATGTGATCAGCTCTCTTGAGCTCAATTGAGCCCTTGGAAGCTGATGGAGGAGGATTTCTTGCTGTGGAGTTCCTTGGCAATGTTTGCTTTGGTGTGTTGGACTTGCGGGCGGAGTTTTGCTGAGGGGCCATTTGGAAAGAGTAAGGGAAATAAGTTGATGAGAGGGTCAAAGTGAAAAGCTAGATAAAGTGATTAGAGATATGAATTTATGAGAGCAATAAAGTGACAAGAGAAATAAAACAATGAATGGATTCTTTGGATGAGGTTGGAGGTACAAGTTCTTGTGGGAGGTAGATTGATGAGAGCAATGAAGCAATGAGAGCGATAAAGTGGTGAGTGATCAAGTGATGAGGGTGATAAATTTATGAGAGTGATGATTGGAGTGATAAAGTGATGAGAGTGGTGAATCTTTTTATGATGAGGCTGGAGGTAAAAAAATTTGCAATGAGGTCAGAGGTAGAAGGAGTTGGGAAGCCAGGGGTGGATGACATGGACAGGTGGTGGAAGCCCTTAAATACTTTATCTGAAAAAACCCACTTATTTCATGTTAACTTTGACACATTTGATGTTAAAAAAGTTGTTTTTTTATTTTTAATTGTGGGTTTGAAATGGCGGATTTGGGTTGAAACCCGCCATTGAAAAGTGGCAGTTTTGGTTAACTTTGATACACCCTAATGTAGTTTATGTATTTTCTTATTTTTTGTTATTTTTCATTAATATTTATTCACATCCTGCTGCTAATCATTGGTGATAGAAATATAGTTAGTAGGTGGTTTTATGCATTCAATGGATGAATATAAATGAATTAATTAATGAATTTATTAATAAAAGGGAAATACAACTTGGTATATGGGGTCTTTTATAGACAAGATCTCCCTTACTGATATGAATATATACAAGCTAAGAGGGAAATAATTGAAAAATGATTTTCTCCTTGTTTTCTTTGTTTTAACATGGAGTTCAAAGAAAATGAAATGTTCGTTTTCTCTGATAGTCCTTGCTATTCTTATCAGTATAGGAAATTTCAGAATTAATTACATAAGAATTTATTTTAATCTTTTTATTTATTCATCTTGTTCTTTCTTTTCTTTTCTTGATCATTATGTTGTACCCTGGTTTCTAAGCTGTGTTGATAGTTATGTGACATACTTCACAGACACCTGATCTTTGATGACTTCATCATTACTCAACATATTGAGATGATTCTTTTTTCCATCATTTTCCAAATTATATTCTTTTTCCATTGTTATTATAATCAGTTTCTTGTATCAAGTATTTTCTTATCCTCAACAGGGATTACAATCTCAACAGTAATAATTCATTCAAATTTATTTTCAAAATCAGGGCCAAAACTTGAACTATTTGTGTAAAAATATATTCATGGTATTCTTTCACATAATTTCAATTGAATTGGCTTCCACAATGGGATTTTCCAATATTTTTTAGCCCAAAAAGATTCCACATGAGATTCTGGAAGACCTATTTAGGCACCCAAGGACTGAATTTATAATTCCAGGCTTCCACAATCCCAAATAATTCCAAAAAATGGTTTTTCCCACCCTAAACAGTCTTTTCAACCTAAAAAGGAATGCAGACATTATCGGAAAATATTTTTGAGGAAAATTTGATTTTTCAGATTTTATTTCAATGCAATTTTACCAAAGATAAAAATTAAAAGGGTGATGATAAATTCGCAACTCCCAGTTGAGTGGGGGTTTTGCAGGGCCCCACACAACCTGTGGGAGTTTTTTAGGGCCCCACACGACTTTTGGGAGTCTTTTAGGGCCCCACAAAACCTGTGGGAGGTTTTTAGGGCCCATACGCTACTCCAAAGGGTTGTTCCAAACACACGCAACCCCTGGGGGGGCATGTACCCCCCGTTTGGGGCATTTTTGATTTTTGTACGCCTGTACCCACCATTTAGCCCTGTTTAAGGGGGTATAAAACACCCCGTGGTTCTGCAAGAATTTGGTTATTTTTATTTTATTTTATATTTTATATTTTTGGTTTTTTTAAACCAAAAAATTAACATTTTTTTTTTATTTTTTGGTTGATTTCTGTTTTTTTTGTTTGTATTTTTATTTAGTTTATTTTAGTTTTTTTTGTCCCGCAATGCTTTTGTTTTTGTGGCATGAAAAACAACTTTATTTGAGTTATTTACAACCAAACACAAATTGAATGTAGTCGTGCGTGGTGCCACACAAAACTGAACCCTCTTGTGGGGGCTACACAACTGCAGTCAAATTGTATGGAGGCTACACAACTTGATTGTTGTTTTTTAGCGTGCCAAAAGACTCAAATGGGCCTTGTGGCACGCTAAACAACTGGAATGGGCTGTTGAGCATGCCACACAGCCCATTTGAGCTGTGTAGCATGCCACACGGCCCATTTGAGTTGTCAATTTAACATTACCCAAATTGAAAATATGAAAATAAATCAATATTTTGGAAAATCTGAAAATAAATCTCATAAAAAAAATCAAAGAACTATAGAAACTTAGTTTTTTGTGGGGAGCTTTCTGAAGCCAATAAATTCCTGATTGAATACTCTTTTTTTAGGGTTTGAACACCACACACCACAAATTTTGGCATGAACAGGTCCACATTGCACTAAATGGCGTATGAATTGGCATGTGGAGTTGTGCATGCCACCATGGATGATTTTTGGAGTTGGTCACACCACCATGGATGGCATGTGGATTTGTGCACACCAGCGTGGATGGAATGTGAAGTTGGGAACACCACCATCAATTGTGTGTGGATCAAAACACCAAAATTTGGCATGTTGCTCAGAAAATTTCATAATTTAAAATTTCCAGGAATTATTAACAATACTTGGAATCATTTCAAAATTAAAAATGAATTTGTAGAACAACCCTATTGATTAGATATAAAAAGCTGTAATGAAACAATATAATAAATTTAAAGGAATATTTGTTGAAATTTCTTTATGTATAATTTCAAAAATTCATTTTGTTCCTTCAAAAAATTTAAACAAATTATACAAGAATAAAAAGATATTTTTTAAAGATCAACAAAACATTGAAAAAACCTCATGAATAAGACCTGCAGCATTAAATTTTATGTGGAACAAATAGTGAAATCTATAGGAAGGAAACCAATTGATAATGTCATATTGGGTATTTTATTTTTCAACTTTTCTTAATGAACTCATCCAAGTTTCAAAAATTTCTAACTAAGAATTAAACCAATAAAAGATATCAAGAAATTATATTAATTATCTGTTTGATTTTCTTGAAACTTTTGTCAATTCTTTCAAATGTTTGTTTAATTCATTTGAGGAAAAGAATTAATTTTTCAATTACTAATTAAAAAATAACAAATAATATCCTCTTCCTTTTCTTATATTTATTTTCTTACATTATTCTATATCTTGTAAATAGGTTGATTTTCCATATTAATTTTTGAGTTTGACATGATGCTGAGTATTTTTAATAATTTCTGAAACTTTTTTGATTATTTGATTTTTTTTATTAAAACAAATGCTTCTGGTGTGCACAGGTCCTGATGCCATCAATGGTTATGTGTACAAATACACACACCAAATCATTTGCTATTTAGTTGCATGTGAACCTATACACACCACTATAGGCCAAACAAATGTGGTATGCAGACCACAATTTTTTTTTGACCTGTGCATGCCACCATAATTGGTGTGTAGACCTTTTCTCGCCACCATCATTGGTTTTTGGATCTGTGCATGCCGCCATCATTGGTATGTGGACCTGTTGATTCCAAAATTGGTGGAATTTGGTGTTCACACACAAAACTAGAGGCATCTACTTATGAATTTAATGGAATCAAAATGGGTACTCCCTTTTCTTTTTTGAATCAAATATAGGACTATGGATAGGATTCAAATAGATCTTGAAAAAAAATAAAAAACAAAATTGAAACAATTCTCCATGAATCAATTTTATTACAAAAGAATCCTTTTGTGAACGTCTTAAGAGAAATTTGCAATCATGCCATGAACAATCTTGGTCAAGAAAATGAGAAGGGCCCTCCATAACTCATTTGATTGAAATTTTAGATTTTAAAACTTAAGATAATAAAATTATAGTAAAAAATTGAATGCACTCAAAGGTAAGAAAATACAAAAAGAAAAAGTAATCATTATTTTTTGCTCCAATATTTTCACCTAGAAAAAAGCACAAGCACAAAAGATTAGTAAATCACAAATGAAAATAAAAGCTTAATCTTCATGATCTTATTGTATCCAATTGAATTGTATCATTTTATGATCATTATCAGGGTGTATCAAACATAGCAAAACCGCCATCAGAAACCGGCAATTTTTTTGACCAAACCTGCCATTCTTAATTACAGGTTTGTGAAATACACATACCCCCTAACTGCTATATTTCAAAATGGGGGGTTTCATGCAAATGGTGGGTTTCAAACATCAAACCTGCCACATCATCCATCCATCATCAATCACAAGGAAATCACCCATCCACACCTCCACCTCAGAAAATCCACACCCATCACACACATCTCATCTCTATTGCTTCACATCTCCATCACATCACACACATCCCATCATCATTTCATCACCCCACATCACATTTCCATCTTTCTCAACATTTCCAATCAAAAATTCTGGAAGAAAGTTGAAAACACAAAAAATCTGACTGAACTTTTTTTTGGGTAATGCAAAATTCATGGCTCTGTACACGGCTCTTTGAGCCATGTTACACGGCTAAATGGGCCGTGTACATGGCTAAATGGGGCGTGTGGCACCCTACACAACTCAAATGAGCCGTGTGGCACCCTACACGACTCAAATGAGCTGTGTGGCACACTACACGACTCAAATGAGCCGCGTGGCATGCTACACGGCTCAAATGGGCCATGTGGCATGCTAAACAGCTCAAATGGGCCATGTGGCATGCTACACGTCCCATTTGAGTTGTACGGCATGCTAAACAAATAAAATCAAGTTTTGTATCCTCCACTAAATCATCAATAATTAATAATGAATAATAAATAATAAATAATAAATAATAAATAATAAATAATAAATAATAAATAATAAATAATAAATAATAAATAATAAATAATAAATAATAAATAATAAATAATAAATAATAAATAATAAATAATAAATAATAAATAATAAATAATAAATAATAAATAATAAATAATAAATAATAAATAATAAATAATAAATAATAAATAATAAATAATAAATAATAAATAATAAATAATAAATAATAAATAATAAATAATAAATAATAAATAATAAATAATAAATAATAAATAATAAATAATAAATAATAAATAATAAATAATAAATAATAAATAATAAATAATAAATAATAAATAATAAATAATAAATAATAAATAATAATAAATAATAATAAATTATAAATTATGAATTATATGGAGTAGTGTATAGGCCCCCACGCGTTGAGGGGCCCTAAACAACTCCCACAGGTTGTGTGGGGCCCTACACAACTCCCACAGGCCGTGTGGGTCCCTAAATGGCTCCCAAACGACTGGAGCTGTGTACACAGCTCCCACACGTCTGAAGCCGTGAATTTAACATCACCCTAATAAAATATGTAATTTGATGCAGATTAATATTTTATTTTTTGGTTATCATTGGTCAAAATTAGCCCTGTTAAAATCAATTTCAAATACTTCCAGGTTCACTTTTTCTTTGATTGTTTTTTTTTCCTTTCATTTTTCAGAGGATGGTTACTGAAAATCTGATTTCATGTAAAATAGAATCCATTCATTAAAATTTTCAATTCCCCTATCTTTTTTATTATTTTCTAATTTTTTGATTTTCTGAAGAAAGAAGAGTGATATTTCATCCATGATATACCAAACCTTTCACATTTCTTTTTCTTTGAATTGAAAGTTTGCATATCTGTTTGAGGTTCAATTTGTTTCTGAGCTTAAAGAAGCCAGGAGGCCATTTTTGAAAATAACATGGATTCCAAGGAGGAAAGAAAGGATCTAAAAACAAAAAAAGAATTAGAAAAACTTTAGAATGTTCTAATTTGCATAAAATTGATCAAATAAGAAATAATATATTAGAATATTGAAAAAATGAAGTTTGAATTCTAGAATCAAAATATAAAACAAGTACCTAACAGTTTCTGAATAGGTTTCAGCTGCCAAACCTTCCAGAAGATATATCCACTTTTTTCATGGTGACTAGGATCTTTTAACTCCCAGGAGATGACAGAAGCAATTTATCAGTTGAATTTAACTGGGAAACTCCTCCATTTAATACACAAAAAAATAAATTGGTCAAGCAGTGGGTCACAAAAACATTTATAATCAATAAGAAGATATACAAATGAGACCAGCAGTGTTTGCAAAATTGGGAGGCTTTCTCAGAAACTGACCTTATTCTGACATAAAAAACCAATGAAAAAAACGTGGAATAATAGAAGGATCAATTATAGATATCTCTAAAACGTTAAGTTTTCCAGTTTGTAATACACATGAATAAGTGTTCAAGTCATGATAGGATTTATGAGGTTTTTAATCATAAAACAAATTAATGGATTTTCTGTACCTTTTACTTTGTTTTTTCTTTATTTAATTCTTTTGAGTCAAAACCATTGGTTGTTTTTTTATTTTTATAGAAAAAGCTTTTTTCAAATGTTTTTCTTTTCCTGAAAGAGCAAATTTTAATGTTAAAAACTTTTTACTTTGATAAAAACTTTGTCATTCAAATTCAAGAGGATATATCTATGGAATAAAATGAAGAATTTAGAAAATTTAAATATTAGTTTCCCAAGTAAAGCTTTTCATTGGGCTTGAATTTTTTCCAGCAGGAAGATCTCCCAGAAAAGGTTGGCATCAGAAAGGGAAATGGAAAAAAATCCTGATTTCTTGATTTCCCTGTCCTGTGTTGTCTTTCTACCTTTCCCAAAAGAGACAGATGGATGTGGGGTGGTTCTTGTTTCACCATTCTCAATATGAATCCTGCCCCTTTAAACAAAAAAATAAATGTCATCTTCTTTTTGTGATTGCGCCCAAAATGTTGAATTCATCATCTCACTCAACAACTTATCTTTTTTTGGTCAACACTATTCCATTTCCTGTTCCTGGGAAAAAACACAGAAATACCAGGAATATTAGAAACCTCCATTTTTATGACCAAACACACCATGTTAATTTCATTTTTCTGAAATACACATAAACCCTAACTGGTTTATTTGAAAATGTTTTTTTTTTTCATTGAAATGGCATGTTTCAAACACCAAAACCACCATTTATTCATCTTCACCCATAATCATGCAAAAATTCCATCCACCCCTCTACTTCATCAAATCCAAGATGTTAAAAATCAAAATTCCCCCTCCCAACTACTCAAGGCCCTCAAACAACAACGTTCAGCAGCATCATCCAACAATAGCAATTAATCAAATCAGCACCATGCTCATCCCATGAATACCAGCAAGTTAGAACTTCACTTCCCTTACTCTCAAAAAATCAATGGTCATCTGTAGATTTGTTTTTCCCTTCTTTTCACCCATTATCCTGTGTGTTCATTAAAAATACTATAAGAATCAGGCGGCTAATTCTCCCAATAGTCCAGAAGAAACTCCCCTTACCCCCTCTGGTCCATCCTGAAAGAGGATGGGAATTGACCAGTACACCTGGAATAGA
This sequence comes from Puccinia polysora, assembly GCA_025617555.3. Lineage (NCBI taxonomy): Eukaryota > Fungi > Basidiomycota > Pucciniomycetes > Pucciniales > Pucciniaceae > Puccinia > Puccinia polysora. Next base: position 24,185,631 of record CM062615.1, on the reverse strand, counting down.
ACCAAAGAAACATGGTAAGACTCACATCTTTCCAATTCAAATATCCTCATTTTAATCCCAAATACTCCATTTCTCTACTCTATTCTGATTCAGCCCAGCTCCCAATATAAAGGGTCAAATCTCACTATTATCCATGCCACATAGAAGCTTTAAAAGCACAAGGACCAACTCATTTTGACTGATCAACAGCAATTTTATGCTGAGTGGAAATTGAAACAGGCAGAGAAGGAGTTTCAAAAAGAGGAAAAGGAGAAGGATTGACTGGAAGAAAGACTGCAAAAGGAGAGGGAATTACTATCAATGGAAAAAAAAAGATAGGTTATTGATGGCCATGTCTTGTATTGGTAGCAGTAGGACAGTGGAAGAAATGCATAAAATTACTCAATTTCTTGTCTTGTAAAATTTTTAATTTGATAAAAATTTCAAAAATAAAAACAAAAAAATCATTTCCAAATACAACAATGTTTGAGACTATTTTTAATCCCACCAATAAAGAAATATTTTTTATTTTTATTTACACTTTTTTTTCTATAGTATATTTGTCCACTTTTCAAGGACCTGCAAGGGTTTCAAGTGGTTTTGTTGATTTGAGTTGACTTCACCATTCTTGTATGAGTGGCAGTATTGACAGCAGGAAAAGTACTGTGCTTGTACTTATTTGCCGCCCAAACCATTTTGAAAATACTTTTTTTTTGAAGTCAATTCCAAAACCCAACTCAGAAAAAACAAATTGGGCATCAGATACTTGATATTTTTCCTTGTTGTTGATAATATTTCCATTCAATTCTTTGGGTGGAACCACCATTAAATATGAATAGGAAGAGATGTCATCTTTATCAATGTTGGGAGAATTGTAGAAGCAATATGAAGTATAATTAATATGTGTATAAAAGTCAAAATGAGTGAGCTGGGATCCAAATTCCAATGAAGAGAAAGAGGTAATATTGTTGTCCAGTATTTTTTGACAGTTTGAATCATGCGCCAGTATGGCTAATGTTATGAAAATTTGGCCTAAAATTTGAGATACTTTGTCTGAATTAAAGTTGAGGAGATTGTACTCTTGAGGGGAAGATTGAATAGCTGCTTTCTTCAAATATCTCCCAAATAATTCAGAAGAGTGCATCAATTTTTTCCATCCAATTTCCCACATTTTTCCACACCAAGATCTTGAGGGGCCAACAGTATTGAAAAATCTTTTGGATTTTTGAAGGAAATTGTTCACAAATTTGACGTCCTTCTTATTTTGTTTTGAGGGTTCTTTCAAAGGGAAAAATTCAATTATTGCAACCAGAGAGTGGTTATTGGAGTGTTCAAGAACACCACTTTTACAGATGTGAATGAATGGAAATGTTCAATCTTCTTTTTGGCTTTTCCAAACTCTTCGGGGGAGGGTTTTTGAGTATTATTTTTCTTTTTGGTGGCAATATCAGGGTACAAATCCAAAGGTTGCAGTTTTGTTTGAGAACACACCACATTTTCATTCAACGCTTCTTCATCCACTTCCATAGAGATTTTTTAATCTCTCATTTGAGTCCTCTGCTTTCCACCTCTCTTTATGTTTTTCAAACCGTCTCCTTCCATCTTGATCCCTCCCTGGCACCTTCTGCTCTTGGGATGAGGATCAAGAAGCGATTCAAATTTTTTTACAAAATTTTGAGTGTTGTGGGAGAAGCATTAGAATTTCATAAAAAGGGCAGGTTTAAAAAGAACTGGAGGTCAAAGTGTGTGTTGCATTGCATGGAATATAAAAAGACAAAAAAAAAAGAAAAAGAAAAAGAAAAACATTAGTTGTGTTATAATCAAGGTAGAAGGTCATCAAACATAGAAAAAACAAATACTGGTCAAGGCTGATAACCAAAAAAAAGGAAGAACAAAACAATGTCAATCTTCAATTAATGGGGATGAGGAGGAGAAGGAGGAGAGGAGGAGGACAATGAGCAATTTATTGCTTGATTTTTTTGTGATTTCTTGAGCAATTTATTGCAAATCAACCAAGAATTTATTGGCAATCAATTGCTACATCAATTGCAAATCAATCAAGTGATTGATTGGCAATAAATTGCAAATTGATCAAGAGATTGATTGGAAATTGATTTTCAATTGATTGCCAATTGATTGCCAATCAATCAAGCAATTGATTAGGAGGGAGGGGAAGGGTGATGAGTAGGAGGAGGAGGAGGAGGAGGAGGAGGAGGAGAGGGTGGGCTTACCTGGGGGATCAAGCAAGGTGGTGGGGGGGGGCCTAAAGGTTGATTGATCAAAGGATCAGCAACCAATGAGGGTCACAAAGAGGAGGAGGAGGGGGGGCGCTTACCCGGGGTGTAAACCAAAGGAAGAGGGGATGGTGGGTGGGGTGGAGGTGATAGGCCTGGTGAAGGTGGTGGGTGAGGATATTTGGTGGATGACATGGAGGTGGTGGGTGAGCATGTTTGGTGAGGAGGAGGAAGGAGTGGAAAAGTGTTTTGGTGGGTTGAGGTGGGTGTTTGAGAACTTTTGGTTCTATTTTTTCCAAGTCCACCAAAAAAAAAAATAAAAAAAAAAAAAAAAAAAAAAAAAATGGAGTCAGCCTAGGATTGTTGGTTGAACAACCAAAACAAAAAAAAACTGTGATGTCCTTTTTTACATATTTAAAAACTAAATGCTACTCATCAAAGAAAGCAAGTGTGAGGGTTAGAATCTGCTCTCTCATGGCCAAAGATGAGCAACAAGATGAGACAGGGATGAATTGAGGAGGATTGGGAATATCTTCTTCAAATATTTCTTCCCATTCATCTTTGATGTTGGCAAGAAGGTTGTGAAGCATTATGCAAGTGATAATCAAGTTGATGAGGATCTTCATTTCTTTGGAATTTTTAAGCTTTTGTTGCATTTCCCTTAACCTGGCCCATCTTACTTTCAGGACTCCTATGGCATGCTCAATCCAAGCTTGTGATTTGGAAAGATGATAGTTGAAATCAGTTTTGGCTTGATCATTGGATAAAACATTGTGGTATGCTGGAACCACATATTTCCCTCTAGCATAAGCTTAATTTCCAGAAGGTATTGATCTTGGTCAAAGTGTTTCTCTGGTTTTTGGGAAATCCGCATTAAATTGAAAACATATGAATTGTGACAAGAACCTGGAAAGCCAGCATGGAATGATATGAACTTCTTGTTGTTATCAAAAACAAGTTTTAGTGCCACAGAGTATCTATACAGACAGATCAAACATCTTTGGTGAGTATTTTATCAAAGGTGTTATCAAATGCTTTGGAAAACAAATGAATGCATTTCCTTTTTTTTCAATCAAAATAGTGGTTGCCATCTAGCTTGTATTTTTGACTCAAGGGGATAGTGGTTCCATCAGAAAAACCAATGAAACCTGGAAAGCCTTCAGTTTTCATTACTTGAGATATCTCCTTACATTGTTGTTTGGTTGGCAATCAAAGGACTGAGAAACAATAAGGCAGGATAGCAATCATGACTCTCTTGGTGTATAAGTCAATGGTTCCATAATTAACCAAGAATGAATTTTCTCATCAATTAATTGCTGCTCCATTTCCATTTGATCCCAATCTACAAAGGGCGACAGCCAGGCAGATAGCTGGATTGCATTGAGGATTACAAAAATTTTTCTGGAAGATCTTGTGTTCTTCAGTCATCTCCAAAAATTTCATGAATAAAGGCCATAAATTATGGAACAGTTGCTGGAAAATTAAGTTGGGGAGGAGATGAAGTTTTTGTCCTTCATATTTAGGGTTTTGGAGAGTCTGTCTTCTCGGAACCATGTATTTCTTTTCTAATAGTGAATTCAATGCTAACCAATTTGATTAAAAATTAGAATCTGAATCAGAGTCCAAGAATAAAATAGGTTCAGTCAGCTTTTTTGCATTTTCAACTTGTTTCTGGGAAGTTTGGTTGGACATGTTGAGATAGATGGCAATGAGATGTTGGGTGATGAGATGACAATGGGATGTGTGTGATGTGATGAATATGTGAATTAGTGGAGAAACAATGTGTGTGATGCAATGAAGATAGGATTGGTATGGATTTGCTGAGGTGGAGGTGTGGATGGGTGTTTTTTATGCAATGGGATGTGTGTGATGTGATGGAGATGTGTAGCAATGGAGATGTGAAGCAATGGGGATGTGAAGCAATGGAGATGAGAAGAAATGGAGATGAGAAGCAATGGAGATGAGATGTGTGTGATGCAATGGAGGTGGGATTGGTATGGATTTGCTGAGGTGGAGATATGGACGGGTGTTTTGAATGCAATGGATGGTGAATGGATGATAATGGCAGGTTTGATGTTGGAGACTGGCCATTTTCATGAAACCCCCCATTTTGGAATACACCAATTAGGGGGTATGTGTGTTTCAGAAACCTGCCATTAAGAATGGCGGGTTTTGCCAAAAAAAACAGAGTGTTTCTAATGGCAGGTTTTCTAACTTTGATACACCCTATTCTTAAATCTGGAACATTCATCCATTTCACATCCTTTAATTAAAAGTGGTGCTGTTTTTTTCATTTTCTTTATTAACACAGTTGAGTGCCAAAGAAGCTCTCAAAAACCGGGCCTTCAAAATTTTTTTTAAGGATTACTAAAATAGGTACCCATTTGTAGAATACGGATTGGAGGGTTGTGTCATAATTATAATCCAAATTGTTGATTTAAAAATGAGTCAAGAAGAAGAACCATTGAAATTTTTTCATATAATTTAGCAAAATCTTCACTAAGAGTAATGGTCCTGGTAGCCTAGTAATAAATTTAAGACTTCTACTATAGCATCTGAGCTGGAAATGTTCAAGTTTCAGGTGGGAATAATTCCACAGTCATTATTTTCTAACATGTTTCAGAATGAACAATTTGATTTTAAAAAAACAGCACCCTGTTCAGACTCTACCAAAGGTTCCAGCATATTTTTAAAAAAAATCTTAACTCAATTAAAAAGAAAGATCTTTCAATCAAGTCATGTAAAAGGGGGCATCAAGTCTTGGCTTCTCAAATACCTTTCTCATTTTGAAGAAAATAAATATGTAAAATATCTTCATTATGGCAGAAATTTGGGCTCAATTTACCTTAACCTCTCAAGGGTGACTGGGTATTTTTTTGACATTTCTGACACAAAGACCCCTTCCAAATTGAATTTCTCAAAATTTAAGGCTATATTTAGGCCTCAGAACACATCTCTAGCTTCTGATTCAATGCTGATTTTTTTTTTGTTCAAAAGGTTGTCATTTTAATTTTTTAAAGATCTCTTTCTAAATTACATGCTCATTTTATTTGTTTTGTAAAGTTTTTGCAAAAAATTCACCAAGTTCTCTATTTTCAACACATTCTAACTTTTGATTGCAATGAACCCTTGAGCCTAGAGAAAAAATTCTAAGCCAAGAATCGCCCATGACTTTTTCCAAAAAAAAGCTTGATCTGACAGGGTTGAGTCTTGGGTATGACCCAAACCTGCAGAACCTGGGTGCAGTCCTCCTAATGAGGTTAGTCTTTTGATAAGAGCAAGTAAAAAGCTAAGAGTGATGTTGGTGGATTTGGATATCTTGGTTGTTTGAATCATGGTGAGGTTAACCTTGCTTCTAAGGTGTGACTGGCCACACAATAATACCCGGCGGGGTCTAAAATGTGAACTGCCCTGGGCCGGGTAGGGCTCACAATGGGGGGTACACCCGGCCCACAAAGCCCCCTGGATGGACCATACTGACCAGATTGATGGCGGAAATTATTGCCATCAAGCCCATTTCCGGGAACCATTCTACCGGATGTATGTAACTTGCAATTCAAAGCTCTCAAAACATCATTGATCTGTGGGAGCGCATTCTCAATTCTCACCCAAATCTGCCATCTGTGTGGTGGTGTATACCTTGCGCCAAGCAGTTGTAGCTGATCAATGGTTAGAGCAACTCGCATGGAATGAGTTGATGCAGGTTTGAGTCCTGTCAACTGTGTTACCTTTTCCCCAAATCTTTACAATCCGCAACTCCAATTAATTTGAGAAGTGCTTTAGTGCAGATTACAAATTGCTGATCACAAGCCAACAACAGATCCTTAGGAAGGTCTTACTAGAGTTAAAACAGGCCCAGGAGTCAATGATACAATTTTTGTGACCAGAACTGTCAAAAATACAGAGAGGAACTAACATTAAAATACTACTACATGAGGATAGGTTGTCCCCTATATTGGGGCAAGCACTCAGGACTGAGCTGTCTAGTGTGGGAATGAACAGTTGAAGGATGTACAGTGTACATGGTGGTCATGACACTATATACTAAGGAAGAGAGGGTATGTGATACAATCTGTAGGAGGATGTACATAAGGATTCCCAAAGGATAACCCAGGATGGAATATAGGATAGATAGAATGAGTGAGGTCAGAGGAAATGCAAGTCTGAGAGATTAATTATGTGCACCCTGGTAGATTAAGTATGTGCACCCTGGTAAATTGAGTATGTGCACCCTGGTAGATTAAGTATGTGCCCCCTGGTAGATTAAGTATATGCAAGCCTATGGAGTCTATCTGTCATTCCATTTCCCAAATACCCAACATAAAAAGTGAGATCAAACCTAGAGAAAAAATTCTAAGCTGAGAATGGCCCATGACCTTTTGCAAAAAAATGCTTGATCTGACAGGGTTGAGTATTAGGTATGACCCAAACCTGCAGAACCTGGGTCCAGTCCTCCTAATGAGGGGAGTCTTTTGATGAGAGCAAATAGAAAGCTAAGAATGATGTTGGTGGAATTGGATATCTTGGTTGTTTTCATGGTGGGGTTAACCTTGCTTCTTGTTGGAATTATTGTCTGTTCTAGTGTTGCCTCAAGCTAGAGTTCATCCTCACCTGTTTAGCCTTATATTCTCTCACCTATTTATGCTCTTGAGTGTTCTTCTCTAGTGTGTTCTTTATTCTATACTAGTTAGTTATAGATCTAGTATCATCTTTATGTTGAATCCAAGTGGACTTCCTTCATTCTAGCTCTTGAGTGTTATTTTCTAGTGATCTCTTTGTACTGTGCTGAGTAGTCACTGTCCTAGTGGGTTCTTTATCTTTAATCCTAGATGCCTTACATATCACTGACATGTTGAGTGTAGTTCAAGTGAGTGAATGTCCAGTGACACTCTGTCCTTGTTGAACATTTCCTCTTGTGACTGTCCTACTTGTCCTTTAAACATTTTTTATCCATTATGCTATCTTTTCCTTCCAACCACTTGTCAGCCTCTACTGTACTTAGTCTATTTAAGTGTGGAGCTTGACAAGGGAAATTCATCATCTGTTCTTCCTCACACTGAACCGCAGTGCCCTCCTTGGCTCCCCAGATCCGCTCCTCTTGGCGTCATAAGATTCCTCCTCAGCTTCTTTCAATACTCTCAACCGGAGCAATCTTCTCTAAGTTCAACACTTCTAAGGTGTGACTGGCCACACAATAATACCCGGCGGGGTCTAAAATGTGAACTGCCCTGGGCCGGGTTGGGCTCACAATGGGGGGTACACCCGGCCCACGAAGCCCCCTGGATGGATCATAGTGACCAGATCGACGGCGGCGATTATTGCCGTCGAGCCCATTTCCGGGCACCATTCTACCGGATGTATGTAACTCGCAATTCAAAGCGCTCAACCCATCATTGATCTGTGGGAGCGCATTCTCAATTCTCACCCAAAGCTGCCATCCGTGTGGTGGTGTATACCTCGCGCCGAGCGGTTGTAGCTGATCAACGGTTAGAGCAACTCGCATGGAATGAGTTGATGCGGGTTCGAGTCCTGTCAACTGTGTTACCTTTTCCCCAAATCTTTACAATCCGCGACTCCGATCAATTTGAGAAGTGCTTTAGTGCGGATTTCGAATTGCTGATCACAAGCCAACGACAGATCCTTAGAAGACATTCCATCTCATGGTCTTGGAGTCCGTCTGACACCAAGTGCGTCTTGAGTTGGTTCCGAGATGAAATTGAGGCCCAGCTGAGTATTTGTCGGAGGGTACATATACCAGCGTTCCAATGCCTCAACTCGGTCCTCAGAGCAAGTCAGCTATCTTACCTTCGCGACGATCCAGGTGTTGCATTCCCAGGTCTAATAAGCTCTTGTCTGTTAATCTCCATCCCCCCCAGTCATTATGGTTTCTCTCACCTACCTGCTCACCGTCATCTCATCCCTCGCCTGCCTTGTCTTGGCCGATGATGTTGGCGGCCCCAAGCCTGACTCATCGGATGAAAAATGGTTTTTCGGCGGTGGCTATCGGCGCTGGCTTGGCGCCGGAGCCTTTGGTTCCGGACTATGGGGTTGGAACGCGTACCCTTGGCTTGCAAACTACGGTGGTGGCTTTGCCGGATGCGGGGTCCTTCCCTACTATGGCACTTGGTTCTCCAAAGATATTAACACAAGCCCCAACACCCGTCGCTCCAACATTGTCGACGCGGAGCAGTTATTCCGCCGTGACGAGGCATCCGTTGCCTGCAAGAGCCATGATGGCAAATCTGTCCAACTCAACTCTCAAGATTGTGAAAAGTAAGTTCCCTGCCCATTATGGCCACAGACGTCAGCGCTTCTTGAATGACTGATTGGCATCGATTCACGCAGAGCCGCCAATCTATTGGCCTCCAAGAAGACCTCCCAACAATCGTGTGGTTCCTGCATGGTCAGTAATTTTTGAGTATCCGCCATGTGCCTCCGCGGGAGATTAGGGACTGAGCGAGAGAGTGTTTGCAGGTCAAACTTGTTTCTACCGATGGACCGGTTTCAGCCACTGGCGTGTAAGTCCTTCGTTAACTTCATTCAAGGCTCCAACTTTTGCCTAGGAATAGACGTCACACTTAAGCAAGGTTTTGCCTACAGTCCCGCCGACGCTCTAGCCAAAGTGACGGATAAGATTTTGAAATCTTGCGCAGCTGATCCGGGTCAAGGCAGCCAGGTGAGTGTGCTCTGTTTCCCTTCTGCTTGTGCAAAGCGTATGGACTTGGACGTTGACATGGGCAGCTCCTCCTGGATACTACAGCCGACGCGTCGATCACCAGCCGACACCTCTGGCGCCGACAAAGGCCAGAAGTTGGTCGTACTGGTCCAAAAAGGCAACGGCGAGGTTTGTTAGGAGCACCGTTGGCCATCCTGTCGATTCATAAACCCTCTCAACCTTTTTAATTAACGCTCTTGGGGCGCCTAGTTGAAGTTTCAACGTTGTTCTTAACTGTATCCAGAAATGCACCTGTATCATTTACTGCCCTTTTGGCTTTACTAGCGCCTCGGGGGCCTCTTGAGTTTGCTATCAATCCACACATCCGTTCGGTTACTCCGCTGCCCAGGTCCCTTGCAGTAACCGCTTCACGGTGCCTGCGAATATTGCTTAAGCTGAAAAGAATGTTGGTAGTTACGATTAGTGAATAGGTGGTTTTCGGGGCCAATTTGTAAAGGATGGCATATAATAAGGCTCTATGAACCGGTGCCCGCGATTCCTTTGAAGAGCGTGACTTGAAGTTTCTAGCCGATGACGAGTGGCGCAAAAAGAAATACCTCCTTTGAAAGCTTAATTTCCTGCGATACATGAGCATGATGTTGCAAATCAAGGAGGAGGAGATTTCTTATTGCAGCAAAGAGAAACAGCAACGGCTGAAAGAAACAAAAAAAATTGCACAAGATAGACTGATCATAGGACAGATAGAAACACTGAGATTTGAGCAGAAGTAGGACATCAAATTTGCCTTCTAGGTCCTCACAGATATGCCTTTCATATCAACAAAACCCTTTTGAATCATCATGAAATGGCTATCAAGCAAAAAGTGGCATGGGTGGGTCTTGATTCTCTCATTTTAATTTCTTCAATCTTGTGGTTTTCTGATTTTTTTTATTTTATGCTTTTAACTTTTTTATTTTTGTTTTTTGAATTTTATTTTATTTTTCAACTTTTTTTACAAAATGTTGGAAGTTTTTTTATTTTTTTATTTTTCAAAACCTTCAATTAGGGCATTAATTTTCTTACACCCCCAATCCTTTAAATCACGGAATTCATGTCTGTGAACCATTGCATGCCTTTGCTGCTACGCCAACAAATACTTTATTTCATGGTTGATTCAAGAATTCATTTTTTTGAATTCTGATGCCACAGTATTGTAGCTGGGGCTCATAAGCCCTTCAAATCAATTATTGGTAATTTTGGGGGCATTAGAAACCCTCAAAAATGTAATCAAAAATTTAAAAAAATCCACAAAAACCATTTGTTCAATGGGTTTTTGGATCCTGATTTTAGATTTTTTAATGAAATTTTTTTTGGTTATTTGAGCTATCAGAAATTTCAAGCAAAAATTCAAAGAGATTTGAAAGATTTTTATTGGATTTTTTGGATTTATCCTTTTACCTTAAAAAATTCCTTCAAAAAACCAAAAAAATTTGGAAAATAACAAATTTTTCATTTGACATTTGCATCCTTGTATTTTCCTTTTGATTTAATTTTTTTGGTGGTTAAATTTATCAGAAAGTTAAAGAAAAGTGAAGGAGAATTCAAGTATTTTTTTTAGAATTTTTGGATGTATTATTTTACCTGAAACAAATTCTTCAAGAAACCAAACAATTCAAAAAATTCTATTTTCTCATTGGACTTTTGGATCCTTTTTTTTGCCTTTTTCATAATTTATTTTGGTGATTTAAGCCTTTAGAAACTTAACACAGCTATTGAAGAGCTTTTTGATGTTTTTTTTCAGAATTTTTGGATGTATTTTTTTACTTTGAAAAATTCCTTCAAAAAACCAAAAAAATCAAAAAATTGAATTTTCTCATTGGATTTTTGGATCCTTTTGTTTGCCCTTTGAATTAGTTTTTTTTGGTCATTCAAGCTTTCAGAAACTCAAAAAAAAAATATCTTCTTAATACTTTTTACAGATTCTTAAAAATTTTTACAGATTCTTAATAATTTTTACAGATTCTTAATAATTTTTACAGCTTCTTAATACTTTTTACAGTCTCTTAATAATTTTTACAGATCTTTTGGATTTATGTGTACACCTTGAAAAATTCATTAAAAAAAATCAAAAAACAAAGAACAAATATGGATACAAATATTAAATTTTTTTCAAATATGATTTTTTTATTTTTCTGCTTTATTTTCTTGGAGGGAAAAAAACTACATCACCAAGCTCTAAATTTTTCTGAATAATTGTTTTCCAAGATTTGGAATCCTTGGCCACAAAGCTTTTCCAAAGCGGATCTAGCCTGGGAGCTGGCCAATGATCAGAATTGAACTTGAATGAGACTACATGTTTGAAATCTTTTAAAATAATAATACATAAAATTGGAGAATATTTTGAATTTGGAGTGGGAGGGGAATCCAGAGGAAGACAAGTGCAAGTCATTAAAGAAGAAAACAGAACCACCTGACACTTATATGTTACAGGCAGAAGGAAACTATGGCATGAAAATTTCATCCACATATTTATGGGAGCTGGGCCAGAAAGGTGGTTCAGGTTCCTTATTGCTTCTTGGAAATTTTCATCCCAGATTTCATGCAGTAATCTTGGGTCCTTGAAGATTGGGTTTGAATCAACCTCTTTCACCATTTCTTTTCTGACTTCAATCAAGTCTTCTGAGTTCCTCCCAAAAAAAATGGCTGCTTCTTTAAAGCCACAGTTTCCATCCTCTATAACATCTTGAACATGTGATATACGTGGAATAGCTGTTTGGGGGAAAATAAAACCTTTGTATGGGAAGTACAACCAAAAATATTCATCATGACTTTTTAGATTCTAGGTTAGGAGGGATTTTTTTTTTTCAATCAAGTATTTTTTTTTTTGTCAGTTTAAAATTTCTCCTTTGGTCTTTGAAATTTGTTCAATGGTAACCTTGATTCAACTTCAATGGTTTCTACTCAAAATCTCAAAGAAGGATTTATTTGAATCTGTTAACATGAGCATTTAGGTGCAACATGGGCTTGCATGTAACCAGACCTACAAAAAGAAGTGTGATAGTCATTTTGAAGCCAATCTTCTTCTGCCGTCTTGATTTCAGCTGTGCTTGTCATCTGTTTTCTCTGAAAGTCTTTCCCTGCATTGCTCCCTGCCAGCTTCTGACCGATAACTTGAAGTCTCACACGCACAGTCTGTCTACCGCCCAACTAAGAGAACTCTTGATAGATCTTCGTATCTCTTCTCTTTCTTTCTGAATTTTGACGCTTGGACTGATGGAGAAAACCTGACGTATCTATCACGAGTAAAGGCTACAGAAGTTGGTCGATCGTTCAGATTCCAATCCCTTCCATCAGCCGTCAAGTGAGATTCATGCAGGATTATCGGTATTTCTGTTTTTAGTTGAGAATCCTCAACTTTTGCACTTGGGTCTACAATAAATTATGCCTCCGCGGTAGGATTCTGGGCCGTCCTGTTCCCCGCTACTTCCCCAATTCTGCAGGCGATTTGTTCCCGAAGTTCGGGAATCTCTACATTCCGAAAATTCTACACTTCACCTCGCAATTCGTCAAGGGATTCATGCGCATGATGCTGATTCTCAAGGTTCTCCAAACTTTGTTCTTCGATAAGCTAAGCCTCGCCGAGGAGCGCTTGGATTCTGCAGTCGTGTCGCGGAATTGTTTCAAGGTCTTGCGGCTATCGTAGCTGGTTGCGCTATGGAATCAACCTAAAAGCGCAAGTCCTCAGTAACTGAACGTGAACCCATACACACCAAAGTTTGCAACAGTGGGGTTGTTCTTCTTACAAGAAAGACAGTAGGAATGAAAGAGCAAAAAAAAAACTCACGGACTCAGGAGTGCGAAGGATACATAGAAAATCTCACAGAAAATAGATGCTAGGTGGATGCAGGTGGATGGCTGGATAGAAGTAGTCGCGGTAAACAAGTATTCTACAACAATTCAAGGATAGTCTTCTGGTCACATAGATTTTACAAGAACCCAAAAATAAGAGCAAAATCGAAAAACAAAAAAAAACATAACGGTGCAGACAGTGCAAAATTGTATTCACAAATCAATTATTGTAATTTCCTGATCTTGCGAATGTTTGTAGACAAGACTCGACATTAAAACCCCATGTAGTGAATCTAAACGGTTGATCTCGATTCAACGATCATGATAGACCTGATCCGATGGCGGCCTACGGAGAGGATCAGTTGGGGGAGGATAATCATGGTCATCTGTGGGAACGCGTTGAAATGAGGCTTTGAGAGCACCGCCAAGGGTAGTGGTAGAAGGATCGGGGTGCCCATCGATGTCATTCTTGAGGATCATTTCACTTTCGCTCAAGTCGCCAAAATCACCTTGACCTTGCAGGCGCAATCTTCTCCGGACTAAAAAGATCAAACCAACTACCAAACCTACTAAGACTAAAAACATCATGGCCGACGAAGCGTTGTAGTAATTTTCATCCTTCGCGATCGGTGAAGCAGATTGGGGTGATGGGGTGCTTAGAACGGCCGCCCCTAATTTCGTTTCGTTCAAGGGGACTCGATTGACTGTCGTTGCTTCCTCAGTTCCTATTTTGCTAGTTATTTGGGCAGCTGGACCGGCCGCTGACATCACGTCTATCTCAAGAAATCGAACTCTGCAACGGAATAGCATCGGGAAAAAAAAATCTTCAGACATCTTCCGACGGTAATCCAGGCTGTTCGGTGAAGACTCGCTGAGTGCTTACAACATATCTTGGGCAACGAAGGGGACGTCATACGGGACCATGTGTGACTTTGTATTCATCAAACAGAAAGACATGTCCAAATCAGGGCTTCAAACGAAAATGCACTTTCCAACGAAAAAGAACAAGAAGAAAAACGGGGATCGGGGATCGGGGAGGGGGGGTTACTCAAAATACATTCGAAAACATACCGCATTGGCCACCAAAACATAGGTCAAATTGCCCTCTTCCTTCCATAATCCAGCATAGCTACCATTAACTTTCCAAGGTAAACTAGTGGCCGCCGACTTTGGGTTGAGGAATCAGAATTTTGATAGAAGGATGCAGATTTAGCAACAGCAACAGAAAACGGCGAACAGATCGAGACGTAGCGAAACTAATGTGATTTCGAGAAATGTGAGAAGTCACTCAAACTGTCCATCCTTTGTGCCCTCTCCACGTTAATTCATCGATCATTTTTTCCGCTCCGTCATGACAACAAATCCTGCATCAGAACAAATGAGAGGTTAGTTTAACTTCACACCATTTCTCGAGTTGGTTGATTCATTGGAGAGAAAAGAGAAATGACGAACAAATCTTGGTCACCAGAGAACAGCATGACCTTAACTTTGTTGAGGAGTTTAGGCAATAGAGTAATTGAAGGTCGGGAGGTTTTCGCCCAAAAGCTATCACCCACGCGGGCTTCACACTCAACCCAATCCTTCGTGTGGGCTTGAGCGTGTAAGGCAGTCTTGACGTCGGACCTGGAGAGGTATGCTGAAATGTCTGCCACGTCGGGTGGCCATCCCAAACCACAGTCTGGATACGTATCGACCAATCGCACATCATACATATTTAGACACATCTTTTGAGAATTAACCCTAGTTCAGCGCACGACAAAAAAAACCGAAGATTCAGTAGGGATGAGGGCGGGGTTGAATGAAGCATTTGACATTGTTAAGTCACGAAAGTGACTTTTCACAAGGAAAACTAAAAATGTTAATACAGAACAAGGAATACCTAGGAAAACAAGCAGGTTGGGGCCGAGGCTTACGTTTGGATAGTTGAATCGGTAATGGCATTCAGCATGCTTTCACAGGCGGAATTATAGATCGGAAAACGATTACCATAGGACTTGATAGACTCGTTGCATTTGCGCACCTCATCCATCACGACGGAAGCTGCTTTAGAATTTGGATCGATCAATCCGACCCGGAACGCAAAACCAGGATAGGCGGGATACTGATTGACTGGATCGATCCAACCGTTTCCGATCAGGATACCTTTCAGGGGAGCAGTAATAACGTTTGTATCGAGGATAGCTTGAGCTGCTCATGCATATATTATTTCATTCGGGAAAATTGATCAAAATGAGGAAAACCGCAAAATTAGCCTCTGTGCGTGAAGTGTTGTCTGTGGCAATTGTTTTCCGCTTTTGATATTGCCTGATCTAAAGAAAAGAACCTTGAGGAGAAAAGAGGTCGAAATGACAGCTTTTTTAGCCTTCATTCGAAGAATTTATTCGGGGAAGGTGCTTGGCTACTTTAGGAAGCAGGCAAAAGAGGTGGCAGTACAAAAGCTAGGATGATCGAGTGGAGAGAGAGAAAGAGGACCGACCCAGGTAGGGAATGTATTGGCCAGCAAAGCTCTCTCCACAGAGATAGAGGTCCATTTGACTATACTCAGGGAAGATTTTGAAGAATCTGGCGAGGAAATTCACCAAGTTGTTCGAGCTAGAATCGAGTTCGTGCACGTAGTCTGAGGAAGGGCCATAACTGTAACCGGTGCCGGTGGGTTGATCGATAAAGAGCATATTGGCATACTCATTCCAAGCGGCGTCAACTTCCTTTAGAGCTCCATCCGCTTTCAAGACCATCCGCAAGGGGCCGACTTCCATCAACGAGCCGGCGAATGAGGAGCATCCGGGACCGCCGTTTAGCCAAATCAGGAGCACTGGTCGATTGCCTATGTGACGTGCCTTGTTGAGGAAGAAGAAGCCGTAGGAATCTTCTTCTGGTTCGATGATCGAATCCGGTGGAGAGAAAGGTAGATGTCCAGCGTAAAGTATCAACTTGGAATTTTTGGGTTGACCGGGTAGTGAGGGGACGTAGAAATCAGAAGCAGTAGGTTGCTTTTGACTGTTTGGGCTTGAACTGGATGGGGTTGATGATGCGGTGGAGCGAGATGAGTGATGAGGGGAAGAGGTCCGAGCGGCAGGTTGCGAATGACGTCGATGAAGACCTTCAGAGGTTGAAATCGTTTGGGATGAAGTCATCCTCCTGGAGGAAAACTGTAAACTTACGTCATGTATAGAGTGAGGGAAGATCAGCCAAGACAGCAAAGTACGACTAATTGATCGCGCAGCTCAAGGATTGATGTACAACGAGTTGCGTGGATTAGACAAACCTCCAAGACGCACGGAGTGATGTGTAGCAGGAAGTGTACGCTGAAGTAGTTGTAATAGCTTGATCACGGTAGACGGTTTATCGATAGAAATTGTTGACAAGCGGATGACGGACAAGGCCTACAGCAAACACAAAGAAACAAGCCAACGATTAGTAACGCTCAAGTCAGGGGGAGGCCGAGTGAGGGGCGAAGGATAAGGAGGTACCACCTGGACAATTTAAGACTTGATCATGACTCGTCGACGGTCGTCGGTCGGGTGGATCGCATTGAACCGAAGTCAGTATCCGATGTTGACGATGGAGAGTTGAGTGGAGGTGGGAAGAGGTGTAAGATGGAGATGGAGATGTAGATGGAGATGGAGATGGAGATGGAGATGGAGATGGAGATGGAGATGGAGATGGCGGAGTGGGCGAGGATGGTCAACAGACACCGAGGGACAGCTGCGAGCACCCCTTCGTAAACCCATACACAACTCTCAGGTAGGATGTTGACAACAATAAAATCTAGAACAGGCTCCTTTTTTTTAAAAGTGCTTTTGATTTCACATGTCGCACTAGAATTTTGTAATAAGTGAACAAGTAATCTACTTTTAGGACATATCTACATAAAAGTATACTATAGTTATGGCTAATTTGTAAAAAAAACAAAAGTGAGTAAACATGTGGTTTATGTAATATAATGATGTTGATAACGGAGAAGAGAAGAGAAAGAGGAAAGGAAAGAAAAAAAGACAAAGAAAAATTCAAAACTAGAGACTGATACTTAATAGCCAGATGACCACCTTCCATTGGAGATTGAGTATCCATTAAGATTGACTAAGTTTGGAGGTAAATAAGTTCAATGATGAGAAATACCTAAATAGATCCTCCCCCAAAGATCTATAAAGAAATCAAAGCAAATGTGTAACATTGATGTACAAAGAACAAATCAGCAAATTCTTTGTATAAAGGTCTACCAGTGATAGAATAGCTATTGTTTTCTCAATCTAGATGGGATTAAAATAAATATAAACTAATAGGAAGCTATAATGTAAGTTGATGGAATGATAATAATTGATCATAAAAAACAGAGTTAAATAAAATATGTTGAAGAGGAATATTGGGTAAGATAAAGAGTAGAATTAAATGATGATTAATAATACTATCAGTTGCCAGAAAACTGTCCACATTTTTCATGGATTTTTTCCTCTTGTTCAGAATATTTGTCCTATTTTTTTTGTCCTCTTTTTTCTTGTTTTTGTCCTCCCCCCCTTTTTTTTGTCCTCAATTTCAATTTGAACCACTCAGTCATTCAGAATGAGCTGTCTGGCTTTTTGTTTTGCCTGTCCTATTTTTAACTATAATTTGTCAATATTTTAATTTTGGTGGAAAACATTTTTTGAAGTAGAAATTAATGACAAAAGAGGCCCCAAAAAATTTTATAATACATCAAGCTTCATAATCTAGCCATCTATCTATCTATTTATTTTGCCCCCCCCTCCACTTCCTCAATTGCTTGTCCATCTCTTGTCTTGTGAGTGTGGGTTTGAGTAGGTCTTACTTAGGATCTTGAAATTTCAATTTTCCGTCTCAAGACCTTTCAATGATCTGAACCTCAAGCCTGGTCAATTTTGGGTGTGCAGATCAGATTGGATTGGGGCATAAGAGACTGAGAGAGACAATCTAGGTGGTGGTGGTGAGGAGGAGGATGAAAGTTGAGAATCTGGAAGATCAGTGGGGTGGATTGAGTGAGAGTGAGAGTGAGAGTGTGGATCTGAGAGTTCCTCAGGGAGTCAGATGATTGATTGATCAAACAATCTTGTTGAACTTCTTCTTTACTTTGAGTTGATGGGTTGGTCAATGGAGGCAAAGCATTAGCCTGGCCTCCTGGCCAGTTTGAGAAAAACCCAGACAGGAAGCCTGATACAGGTGACCTGTCACAGGAAATCTTGTTAAACAGATTTTAACCATGTGTGTCCAGTTTTTGCCCAGGCCCAGAGCTGTCTGCATTTTTCAGCCCCTTGTCCAGCCTGACATGTGCACTGAAAAATTCAGACAGTTTTCTGGCAACTGATAGTATATGAAAGGAGAAAATTCAAAGAAAAGAAAAATCTTGGTGGGTAAAATTGAGTTTTAAAAGGAGGTGTTACTTGTTATCTTCAGTGTTAGAGTAAAAGTGCAGGTGATTGAATTTCTTGGAGTTGATAAGGGATTTGACAAGAGCTTGAAAGCATTCATGTCTTTCCAAAATTGAATCAGAGCCTGAAGGATTTGATTTGGTATGGAGAGAAGATATTTTCTTTTTGAAAAAGGAGCCTTTGACAATTGTGGTGTTGACAAAAAATAAGGAAGCAACCAATAGATTCAACTTTCTTGTAATGAGGAAATTTGCTTGTTTGGAATTGATGAATACAATGAAGATAATTGTTGAGTAGAACATGACCAGATCAAAGTTGATGAATAAGAGCTGCAGCACCTTTTTCTATTGAATATAGAAAACTGAAAATGAGTTTCTCTTGGTTTTGAATTTGTAACAACTGGTTTCTTGAGTTGATAATTTATATGGTGAGGCAAAGGATGATCTGCAAGTTTGTCAAAGTTTAGAGAGACTTCAGGCAGTGATGATTGGATTGGAAAAGTTGAAAGTGTTGGCTTTCTACTCCGCTAAGAGATTGACTTGATTTTTGAAAGAAATTTTGGAATGTCCTAGACACCAGGAGGGTTCAATAGTGAATTTGGCATTAAGGGAAAGAATTTTCTGATAAATTAGAATATATAAATATTGTGAGCTGGATGGCTTGGAAGGGTTAGAAAATTGAATAAGTTCCTGTTGATTATCAGAGAAAAGAACAATTTTATTCATAGGGAAATAATTAGAGGACCTCTTGGTTATTTGTTGTAGTTCTAGTTCAATACTAAGTGAAATACAAAAAATGTTTGGCTTCAAAGATAGTTAGATGTTTTTTGGAATTCAGAAAGGAGGAAAGAAGTATGGTGGGATTTTTTACAAAGAATGCTACAGCTCCAACCCCCTTGTTTTTGATGAGGGGAACATCTGAAAAAATAATGATTGAATTTTTAGAAAGTTCATTATCAAGTTGTGATTGAATGATGCAAGGAGCATCAGGTTTGGGGATGTCCAATTTTTTGACCTTAAAAGAAGGAGAGAGCCCACAAGCTAGAGGAATAGTAGATATCCTCTTGGTGGGAAAGGAAGGAGGTTAGAGATTGGAAAAGTTTCTATGGCTTATAAGAGAATGAACCACACTAGGATGATTTTTAATTGATTCAAATAATTCTAAGAAAACCATCTTTTCAATGGTATTGGAATCAGAAGATGTTAGACTACAATAAAAATAACTATGAAAAATTTTAAAATGTTAACTAAAAAAGGAAATTAAACCACTATCTAGTTTAAGGAAAGGGATAGAAGTTTTTCAAAACATTCCTTAAAAAAATATAGCAGAACACAAAAATAGAGTATCTAACAATTTTTTAGCTGTAAAAAAGCTCTTGTAAATAAGCCATAAACCACTACCAAAAAGGATTCAAGATGGTAAAAATGCAATAATTAATTGACAAGATTCTTTAGTATTTATTCCACCAACCTACCTGAGTTGCAAATGGCTTCTTGAAACTCAAATGGGTTGCAAATTGTGTCATGCAACACCTTTTTGGTAGTGAACAGGGGTTGCAAGGTCACAAATTTAATATTGGCCTAAAAGATAATAAATAATAATAATAATAGAAAATAAGAAAAAGGGTGATGTTTAATTCACGGCTCCAGGCGTGTGGGAGCCATTTAGGGCCCCACACGACCTGTGGGAGTTGTGTAGGAGATAGATTTAATGATACAAGCAAGTTGATGAAAAGAGGAATAAAATTTATCTCTAACTTTTTTGATGTGACTTGGATAAGTGATTTAGGGATCTAAATGAATACCTAACCATTTTTTATTACAAGAAAACTGGATGGAATAGTCACTGAAAAGGAAGGAAGAGGTATAAATATTTCTATGCATAAAAGCCATAATATTAGTTTTTTTTGATAAAAAATAGTGCCATATCTTTTTTACCAATTGAGGGAGAAGGCAGAAATCCGGTTTATATTTGAAATACAGTCATTGATAGAGTGAGGATCCAAAAGTTGAACAACATCATCAAAAAAACTGGGAGAGATTTTATCATCTTAAAAATCCAGGGAGTGAGATATGATTAAAGAGGAATTGTAAAGAATATAAAGAGGGATAGAAATAGGTGAACCTTGACAGAGACCATGATCAATATCAAAACTACCAGAAATATAAACATCTAATCTCATAATAGCGGATCTAGAAATTAGAAAGGAAGAGATAATATTAATAAGATAGGCGGGAAAGTTTTTAGATTGGAGAGTATGAATCATGCAATCTTTAAACAGTGAAGGATAGGCAGTGTAACAACTGCCCCTGGAGAGTCAATTGTTGATGAATTTTTCAAAACATTCACCAATAGTATCGATTAGAGAGATAGGATAAAATACTTTGGGATTTGAGTAATCATCCTTTCATTATTTCTTGATAATAATGGTAATAGCTTTACCCCATGGGAGTGGAAAATGACCAAAAAAAAATATTAAAAAAAGGGGGGAAGAGTCAATTTCAATTTTTTGATGAGAATTTTGATGAATTCATTTTTAATTTTATCTGTTCCAGGATATTTACTATTTGGGGGATGATGGATAATGTTTTCAGCTTGAAAATTAGAGGAACAATGATAGGATAAATTGGATAAAACAGAAGGGGAATTGACTATTTCAGGACAATTTATATTTGAGTAAATTATTTAAGTGACTCTAAAAAAAATAGCAGCTTGATCAGTTGAATTTTGGGTGATAGTACCATTGGATTTTTGAATTGATTGATCATTTTGGAGGATTTAGTTTCAGTATATCAATAAGCTTCAAAGATGTGTTTGGAGCATTTAGAAGCTAAAATTTTTAGTAAATGAATTCTTTTGAGTGACTAAACTTGAGCTTTGGATTATTCTTGCCAACAACATGGCCAAATTGAGGTCTCTGGCCGGCCAGTGACTCCATGTCACCATCCAGTCCCATTTCATGACCCATTTACTCCTTTTAAAGGAAACTTCTATTCACCAATGAAGAAACTTGACTTCACCAAATTTTACATTGAATAAAAAAATAGAATTCACAAATTATTCACCATGGTGGAAAATGGATGTCACTGGTAATTCCTAAATGTAGAAACTGGAATTCACTTCAGCTTCCACATTAATGAAACTGAAACTCACTTGGAATTCACCTTGGAAGTAATGATGTATAAAACATACCAAATCAAAACATTGTGTACTGGAATACCCCAGCCTTAAAACTGGTGATAAACAATTCTAACAAATAGTGAAAAGTGAATTTTGATGAATCTCAATATTTTTTGCAAATTTCAAAAAAATAAGCACACATCTGAAGTCTGATGAACCTGAAGATCTGTGAAACCGGCTGTAACATTTCGCCAATACATTCAAATTTCTGTTTTTCAAATCCAAAGGCATGTTGTTTGTATTTCACTGGGATATTTCCTGCCTCTCACCCACATTTAAAATTTGGGTTTTGTGGCTGCCAACAAACATATTGACACTGAACCTGAATCAGCAGCTGAGTAGGTGGGTGTTGATGGTTTGAGGGGCTTTGGAGGTGTGGTAGGCTTCATTTATTGTAACAGCCTGATTGCTAGGCATTCAACCCCTAGCCCACTAGCTGCAGCCAGTGAAAAAGATTTGGCTTGTCAGCAGAAACAAAAATCCTACATTAGAAACCTTGGCCAATGTAATCCTGGAAGAATTTGGTGCAATGGTTTTCTTGATTTTTTAATTTTAATTTTAATTGTTTTTCTTTTATTTATTTAATTTTCATTTTTATTTTAATTTGATTTATTTTAATTTTAATTTGATTTATTTTCTTTTTATTTACTTTTATTTACTTTTATTTTATTTTAATTTTAATTTAATTTTATTTTTACTTCATTTTTATTTTATTTTTATTTTATTTTTATTTTATTTTATTTTATTCTTATTTTATTCTTATTTTATTTTTATTTTATTTTTGTTTTATTTTTGTTTTATTTTTATTTTATTTTTATTTTATTTTTATTTTATTTTTATTTTATTTTATTTTTATTTTATTTTTATTTTATTTTTATTTTATTTTATTTTTATTTTATTTTTATTTTATTTTTATTTTATTTTTATTTTATTTTATTTTTATTTTATTTTTATTTTATTTTTATTTTATTTTTATTTTATTTTTATTTTATTTTATTTTTATTTTTATTTTTATTTTTATTTTTATTTTTATTTTTATTTTTATTTTTATTTTTATTTTTATTTTTATTTTATTTTTATTTTTATTATTATTTTATTTTTATTTTATTTATATTTATATTTATATTTATATTTATATTTATATTTATATTTATATTTATATTTATATTTATATTTATATTTATATTTATATTTATATTTATATTTATATTTATATTTATATTTATATTTATATTTATATTTATATTTATATTTATATTTATATTTATATTTATATTTATATTTATATTTATATTTATATTTATATTTATATTTATATTTATATTTATATTTATATTTATATTTATATTTATATTTATATTTATATTTATATTTATATTTATATTTATATTTATATTTATATTTATATTTATATTTATATTTATATTTATATTTATATTTATATTTATATTTATATTTATATTTATATTCATATTTATATATATATTTATATTTATATTTATATTTATGTTTATATCTATATTTATATTTATACTTATATTTATGATTATATTTATATTTATATTTATATTCATATTCATATTCATATTCATAGTTATATTTATATTTATTTTATTTTCATTTATTTATTTTATTTTTATTTATTTTTTATTTAATAATTTAATTATTTTATTGTTGTATTTTTCATTTTTTCCCAGTGGGATTAATCCAAAAAAAAAAACACCATTGCACCAAAATGCTTGTGTTTGGAGGCATGCATCCAAACACCAGCATTTTGGTGCAAGGGTTTTTTTTTTGAAACCCACTTCAAAAAAAAACCCCTTGCACCAAAATGCTGGTGTTTGGAGGCATACATCCAAACACAAGCATTTTGGTGCAAAGCACCTTGCCCATCCTTCCTCCCCCTCAGTAATGGGGGGGAGGAGATGGCCGCTGTGTGTTGGAGGGTGGTCAGGTCCCCCCCACTGCTGGTCACTTCAATGTGACTAGCCTACTCTGTTTATCCCCTCCCTTGCGGCAATGGAGGTGAGGGGATGGGGGGAGCAATCTTTGTGCCCCCGCCGGTTGCTTTGATGCAACTGGCTCCCTCCGTTTGTCCCCTCCCTCACAGCGGTGGAGTTGAGGGGATGGGGGGAGCAATTGTTGCGCCCCCTCCGTTGGTTGCTTTGATGCAACAGGCTCCCTCCATTTGTCCCCTCCCTTGCGGCAATGGAGGTGAGGGGAGGGGGGGAGAGATTGTTGCACCCCCCATGACGGTTGCTTCAATGAAACCAGCCCTGTCTCCTTTTCCCTTCCCTGCTGGTGATTGAGGTGAGGGGATGTGGGGAGCAATCATTTCCCCCCACCAGTTTCTTTGTTGCAGCTGGCCCCTCTCCCTTGCGGCAATTGAGGTGAGGGGATGGGGGGAGCAATCATCCCCCCCCCTGCCACTTGCTTTGATGCAACTGGTGTGGAAACTTTAGAGGTTAAACCTCACAAAGTTGTCCCTTGGTTGCAGATTCAATGATTCTAACGCCTATAAGGTTTGAGGATGCTTCCTCCAGAGAGCAAGAAGGGGTGAGAGAGAGATAGAGAGATGGTGATGATGATTTTCTTCCTCCTCCTTCCTCCTTTGCCCCCCCCCCCAACTTGCGCTGAGGGAGGCGGCCTTTTATGTCCTCTCCCTCAGCCCTACCCTAGGTACAAGCACAAGAAAAATCTGTAAACAATCAAAGAAGAAACCTTAGACCCAGAACCCTAATCCAATCCTAACCCCTACACCCGTAACACCCTATCCCTTCAGCCCCCCTGCCATTACACACATCCGGTTTGTCCTTCCATGGCACAGCCCTCCGCCGCGCTTTACTCAAAGTTCACTGTACTTGTCCGTATCCACCCAAAATGACGTCTTAATATCCCGGTCCCGTGACTGGCTTGCGCTTGCGCACGGCCGTCCATGCACATAGCTCCGCAATTGCCCTGCTCTTTCCTCCCCAAACTAACTTCCCAAGAACATGGTTGGGCCGGCTCCATTCCTAAGTCAAATATCTAAGCGTGCCACAGCCCGTCTCCCTAGTCAGGCCCAACCCGCAGCTGCGTGCTGGCCCTGCTGCGCCTACTGCTGAGCCTTGCAGCTGCTGCTGCTAAGCCAGCAGCGGCCACTGCTGAGAAAGCACACACCCTGACTGCTGAGCCTGGCCTACCAAATGCTGAGCGCGCAGGCCGCAACACAGTTCCCAATCCGAGGCTATATAATGACCCCACATCCCCCCCAACTGGAGTTCTGTCCCCAGAGGTCTTCCAATCACTGCCTCAACCATCTTTGTGCCCTTTCCCCTAAGAACAACCCTCCTATTTGCGCCTGCTCCTCCACTCCTTGCAACCCCTTCCACTCGCCACCATGATACCCTGAAAGTTCTGCCCCCAAACAGCTTGCAGTGCTTCCTAATTCCGGGCTGTTGCGCCTGCACCAGCTGCCGTCGTGGCCATTGTTGCTGCTTGCTCAGTGAGGGTACGCACAGGGCCCCTTGCCAATCCGTTTCTTGCCCAAGGCCACGCAAGAGGGCTTGTCCTGACCCATTTGTGGTCTGGGATGATGATACAATTTTGGAGGAATTGTGGACTCCTCCGGTTTCACCACTTTTCCGCCCTCCTCCAAGTGAGAGTTGCAACTCAGCTTTGCCTTTCCCCCACCCCGGGCCTCCCTGCAAGGAGGATTATTTGACCTTTGCGGCCTACAAAGCAGCTGTCCTTCACTGGGCGGACCAAGCTTGAGTCAATCAAGGATCAAGGGACCTGCGCGTTGAGGAAATTCTCAGAAGGTGCGCGGCTCCTCCTCTGGCTCCTCCCCCGGCTCCAAATCCCAATGCAAGGCCATCACCGGTCCCAGAAAAGAGGCCTATGACCCCAGAGGCTGCTCCTCCACTGTCCCCAATCCTGATCCCATCATCGCCTTCAGCTGGACCAAGCCCCCCAATCAATACCCCAGGGACCCCGTTGTTGCCTCCACGTTCATTTGGATTGAGCCCTGCTCCAACTCTGGAACCCCCTTGCGCAACTACTCCTAAAATTCCGGACATCCCACCAGGCTAGCACCAAGGGAAGCGCGCTTTGAGGAATTTGCCGCTAGATTGGACAACCTTCTCCAGCAATTCCTTTTGGCGCCAGGCGCCCATGGAGCCAAATGCTAACGCAAGCTCTTGGAGGCCTTCTGAGGACTTGTGAACACCGCGTGGTTGGAAATGGTGGAGGTTATGGATCTTATCTAAGCGGATCACCCCCCCTTTTTCTTTTCTATATTTTTTTACTGCACCTTTAAACTTACTCTGAAAAGAAATAAATACACATTTGCACGCGCTTCCTGTTACTAAGTCTTGTGAGAGCAGCCCTAAGTGAGAGAGAGAGAGAGAACTGAGATCCAATCCTCCTTGCGCGTGATTGCGCAACCGCAAGTCCCGCCTACACGCTTTGCCTTTGTAAGTAACTGGTTGCCCAAAAGGTACCCGGACCGCCCCAGACAAACTGACACACAGTTCCCCGAACCCATGCTAAAAAAAAACAAACCCCAAGCCAACAGTGCGCGCGCACAAACAGAGAGAGAGAGAAGTGATGGTAAAACAGACATTCTGGGGTGCCTAGTTGTTCCAGCTGTGAACCGGCTAGGGAACCCCCTTACCAAATAAGGATTTTCCCACAACCACACCAACTGTATAACCATCCATGAAACATCACACCTTTCCATAGAGAAAGAAACAGATAAAAAGGAAAATGGCCCTGATCAAAAGCAAAGAAAGAAATTCTATTATTGTTTTTTTTTTTTTTTTTTTTTTTTTTTGCAGAGCTCTTTCTCCCGCCTCCCGTCCGCAGGACTTGTCCTTGCATGAACCAACTTGGTATTGCGCCACGTCTGCATTCCTGCAACAAGTAAAACATAGCCAGTATCAACCAAAGCCGAGTCCAAACCACAAACCAAGAAATAAGAAAACAAACATTCTGGGGTGTCTAGTTATTCCAGCTGTGAACTGGCTAGAACACCCCCTCACCAAATCAAGCTTTCACCTAGCATCCCCCCAACTTGACTTCTGTCCCCAGCAGTCTGCAACCTCCCAATCTGCCGGGGCTGCGTGTTGCGAGCCGGTTCCTTGTCATCCAAACAGTCCATGTTGCTGACCAATCCTGGACCCTCCTCCTTGTCCCCAGATCCGGTGCTGTCACTCGCCAATTCATCAAATGAAGTGGAACTGGGCGCAAAGAAGCGCTTCACGTGTAAGGCCATGGCCTCCCGCTTAAGCATTGTCCCATCCAATTCTTTGAGCTGGTAACTGCCGCCCAAGAACTTGGAAGCCACGCAATACGGACCGTTCCACCGGTTTGCAAAGAGCCAACCCCACTGGGATTCCAGACTACAGTTATACAGTAGCACCAAGTCCCCCTTCCGTAGCGGGTCACGGAGCCAATGGGAACAGCGCTTGTCCCAGTAGCGGACAGACACCGTTTGGGTTTTCTTTAGCCGTTCCTGGGCCTTTGCAAAAGTCTCTTTGCGCCTAAGAAGTTGTTTGGCCCGCGCTTCAACAAGATCTGCGGGGGTCTTGACCTTCCACCAGTCTATGCCCAAGAAGGTGCCCAAATGGACATCCACCGGAAGCACGGGCTGCTGCCCGTATAGCAGCTTGTAAGGTAAGCAACCCATTGAATGCTTTACAGAGATCCAATTGGCAAAAAGAACCGCCGGGAGCGCTTCCTGCCACTTCTTGCCATCCTCTCCGCACATCTTCACCAGGGCTTCCTTGATGGGCTGATGTCCCGCTTTGATTGCTCCAGTGGCCTCTGTGTAATATTCCATTATGCTCCCAAACTTTGCCCCACAACTCTGCACCAGAGTCATCAGGCGGCCCAAAAACTCCGCTTCCCCGTCAACAGTTACCAAGCAAAGCAATCCGTAGCGCCTGAACCAGTCTTCTTCCAGGAACTGAGCAACCTTTTCCGCCAATAATTTCACCAGGGGCCGCGCTTCTACCCATCTTGACAGATCATTGCGCGCGACCAGCAAGTAAGCGTAATTCCCCGCCTTAATGTGTACTACATCCAG
Source organism: Puccinia polysora (assembly GCA_025617555.3). NCBI lineage: Eukaryota > Fungi > Basidiomycota > Pucciniomycetes > Pucciniales > Pucciniaceae > Puccinia > Puccinia polysora. The sequence goes on along the minus strand of CM062615.1, from coordinate 24,158,286 downwards.
CAAAATGCGCCCAAACAGGGCGTCTTTGCCTGTGGGGTGACCAACTTCCTTGGGAAATCTCAAGCTCTGCTGCTGACAGGCCTCAGACAATTTTACCCAATCACGTACTGTGCGTACAATCCTGGGCCACCAAAACCTTGCTTTTACCCTCCTATGCATCTCAATCTTGCCCTGGTGACCAAGGTTGTTGTGCAGACCTCTCAGGATCACTTCTTGGTCTTCCCTAGAAGTTGCAACAACAAGAGGCACGGGAACGCTTTGCCACCACAACTGGCCATCCTGAAGGTAGAAGTTTACTATGTGTTGCTTCACCCACCAGAAAACCAAGCCTTCCGTGCCCTTGGGGTACTGGAGATCCTGCAAATAAGAGCACAAGACAGCATAATACCCTGACTGACGTAACGGAAGAGGAACCTCTACCTCTACCACTCCCACTCAAACAACCAGAGATCCCACATCCAGAGGTTCTACTCCTTTGTATGGATCCTCTCAAGGGTACTGCAACAGCACTTCCAGCATTGTGAATGCCTTCCCTGGTACGTTCACCACATTAAAAGAGAAAAACTGAAGGAACACCACCCACCTGGTCATGAGCGCGTTTTGCAACGTTGGTGAGTTAATAATTCAGGCTAAAGCCTCTGCATCCACCAAGAGCTCAAAATGCACACCCCAAAAAGTTGCTGCAGCCTCCTCACAATCTTGGTGACACCGCACAACTCCAGCTTTGCCTGAGAATAGCGGCCCTTGGTTGTGGTAAAGGTGACAAACTTGTAGAGCACCGGCCGATCTTCCCATCCTCCTCCTGCATCAAGACCCCCCCAGCACCAAATTTGCTATAGTTGACCGCCAAATGTATCCGCCAGGCATAATAGTCAAGATCCTGAAGAAAAATTTTGCGGCCCACAATCTCCTTGAGCTTTGCAAATGCAACATGCCGCAGTCCAATTCCACTCTGTACCGTTCCGCGTTAGTGCCCGCATAGGGCTTGCTACTTCTGCAAACTGCTTGATGAACATATGGACATAGCTGCACAACCCCAGGAACTGAAGAATATGCAACACCGTCCAGGGAGTGGGCCATTCAAGAACCTTGTTCCACTTCTTCTCCACTATCTGCCTACCATCAAAAGCTACAACATGTCCCAGCACCTCAAGCTCCGGAACACAGACCACTAACTTATTTCCTGACACAGTAAGGCCCGTCTCCTCAATCCAGAACAGGATCCACTCCAGGATCACCACGTATTCCCAAACAAACCAACGGATTGAAGGAGCATCCGTCAAAACGCACCTTCATAGTCCATTCCAGGGCCTTTGATACCAGCGTCGTTGATGAAGATCTGTACACCTCCCGGAAGATCTTTGCGTAGTATCCAAGTCATTTGGGCTTGGTAAACCACCACTGAGTTGGTCACGCCTTGCGGCAGCTGCTTCAGTTGCATTCTTCCTAGTTGGGTTTCAAACTCTGTCAGTGGCCCCAAGTCTGGGTGAAGTTCTTGCTGATCATATCCTCCCATTACCTCCACCAGACCATAACAAGCGTGCCCGGCCATTGAGTCTAGGAATTCTTCCACGCATGGAGGAAGCCCCGCATTGCAAATAGTGAACAAGTTTAGCCTCTGAAGGTCATGAAAAATTCTTAGTGACTTCCTGTACTGCTTAACAACCCCAAAAATAGGACTAGAATAACTTGATGTGGACTGCTGGTAAAGCCCCGTCCTCACGCACTCCCATACCAGCTCAAGAAAAGATTCTCAAACGGTACAAGGGATTGGGATTGGTTTGATTTGCCACGGTTCATGAGGGATGGTGGGAATCACATAAGGGTCCCCAATCTCACCTTTCAACAACCCACGCTTTTCTGGTCCAAAAGCCAGAGCCTTCTCCCTTAATACCAACACCAATACCAATAGATCCCTCTCCTCCATACTCAACCAACCCGCCAGCCTGAAGTTAAGGGTGTCCACCCGCTCATCCGTGATTTGCGCCAACCGCGTTACCCATCCACTCTTCTTAAGGGGGGTCTCCCATGGGTCTTGGGACCACACAATTGGTCATAAGGGTCCATTAAGCCCCTGCGGCATTGGCTTGTTCTGTGGCCAGACCTTTTGCGCCACCGGTTTTTACTTGCCCGCATTGCACCGTGCCATCCAGACCCGGCTGTTGCTGTTGTGAGTCCTAGTAATAAACAAATCAGGGCTTTTGCCTTTGCTCACAACTGTGGCACAATGATAGGGTTTTTTAAGCGTAGAACCTTCCGGCAATGCACACTGAGGAATGGAACTTACTTCTGATGCCTTCCCCCTACGCGCGCCCTCCTCCACTTGCTCCTTACTTGTTGGCCACCTGCGCAAAGCCGGAACCTGCTCCACGCGGTAACCAAGGACAACTAGGAAAAAATCCTCTGTGAGGTGACCCTTAAAGTCAGCCCCCATGTTGGACTCCTTGTCATTGCCAGCCTCTGGCTGCCGCACCCATTTTCCTCTCCCATGATTGCAGATAGTTGTCTTGAACCGCGCGCTGAATGAATCCTTGACTGTCAGAGCCTCTGTTCCTTCCTTGGCTTTGAAAGCCATTTGCGCTTGGAACCCAAACATGAACGGTTGACCCAATATCACGTCACCACATTCTACCAAGAGAAAAAATAGGGGCTTAAAAACCTTTGCAACTTTGACCTCCTCCGCCTTCACCACCCCCTCCATGCGGCATTTGCTGCCATTCAATGCCCAGAGACTCATTGCACACTTCCTCCACACTAAGCCAAGCTTGTCCACCAACCTTGATGGAAGCAAGTTGACCATTGAACCGCTATCCACCATTGCCCATACCTTCTGCCCTCCAATAGTCATTGCCACATAAGCAAGCGGGACTGATACCAAATTTGACCGGCACAGCTTGCAATCCACCTCCCCCTCTGCCACATTTACCTGTTGAACTGTTGTTGGCACTTGGTTCTGACCGCACTCTTTCAAAGCCTGGACCATCTGATTGACAACCGCCGGGGACACCGCTGCCAACTCTTGTAGGGTCAGGGGTATTGGTGAGTCATTTCCCATCACCCTTTTGACAATATCTGTGGCCTTCTTCTTCCCTGCAGAATGAGTTGAAGGTCTGTTCATTACCGGTACACACATGGTTGGCTTTGGGGCTGTTGGCAGCTCCTTGGCGTCAACTTCCATTGCAATCCGTTCATTTGCAGCCAATGCTCTGACTTCCGCCTCTACCCTTGGCACTTCCCAGGTACTGGGTGTGGTGAAAATTCCAAGCAATACCCAAACAGTCTTGGCCTGAGCCTTTGCCCGCTCCCGCACTTGCACCATCAGTGGCAGCTTGACTCAAGTCAAATCCACCAACTTGCCCAACAGAAGTATGTACGTCATCCCGGATGTGCAAACCAGTCCTTTTTCATGTCCTGGGTGAAGTTTTTGCATATTTACTTCCAGTGCCACTTTTCACCGCAGTATGTACAGGTACAAACCCCAAAAAGCCTGGAGGGTCTGCTGGGAGGCTGGGACCCTTCTGCCATATGAGGCGGTGTTGGGCGCAGTTGAGCAGGAGCCACTGGAGCCATAGTGGCCTCTGGGGCCGTTGGAGAAGTCAAGGCTGTAGGAGCCGCTGCCCAGTTGAGGAAGACCCTTATGTCCCGCAGAATCTCCATCATCTTGCCAACCGTTGGTCCCGGCACTTGTGGGGATGGTCTGGCATGAGAGGGCGTTGAGGGCCGTGCGGTCAAGGTTTGGTTAGAGGCCGGAGCCAAGATCATAACTGATTTCTTGGAGGCCGCTGGGTACGTTTGTGCCATGTCCGCAATGAGCTCATCCAAGTTGATTTCACTCTCCACCGCCTGAAAAATAACCAAGAGATTGGGGAGGATTGCAACACTCCCATCCAGCAACCTCTTAACCAAGCCGTGATCATACAGGTACCGCTTTACCCTAGAACAGAGCTGAGGCGCAAGACCTCCCAAAAACGCCCGCTTCATAGCCCCTGTTTGACCCGCAACAACCTTGTTCTTTGCCAAGTAACCATAGATACGCTTGAAATTTGACATGTATTCCACCAATCCTTTGCGCAATTGCACCCCCCACACTTGCTTGCTTCCTCCACGGCTTGTTGAAAATTGCTTTCTTGGAGCCGGGGTTTGCGCTTTCCCCACCTTGCCAGCATCTTGCTTTTCAACTTCCCCCAATCCTGTCTTTTGTAACCAACCATTTCCTCCACATCCCACAGCTTCTCTTCCTTGGTAATGAAGAGCACAATATTCCAAACCTTGTCTGCGCCCGTCATGCCCTCCAAATCCGCAATGCCTTCAAACCTGGAAAGGAACCTTTCCACATCCAAGGTACTGAAACAAAGATTAGGAAAATCCCTTGGTCTTAGCCACACGAAACAAGGGGACTCCACCTCCATGTCTGACAAACCCTCCAAAGGAGGAGCAAAACCGCTAGCTCTAGGAACATGGGTGGATGGCGGCGGAGGGGGTTGAGTAGCAGAAATGGGAGTTGAGAGCAGAGGATAGGGAGGGAGGACATTGGATCCTGGAGGGGTTGTTGGTAGCATCCTACATTATATTCAAGAGACTGAGAACAGATTGAGAGATCCCAGCCAGACCCCCAGATGTGGAAACTTTGGAGATTAACCCTCACAAAGTTGTCCCTTGGTTGCGGAGTAAATGATTCTAGCGTCTGTAAGGTCTGAGGATGCTTCCTCCAGAGAGCAAGAAGGGGTGTGAGAGAGATAGAGAGATGGTGATGATGATTTTCTTCCTCCTCCTTCCTCCTTTCCCCCCCCAAATTTTGCTGAGGGAAGCAGCCTTTTATGTCCTCTGCCTCAGCCCTAACCTAGGTACAAGCACAAGAACAATCTGGAAACAATCAAAGAAGAAAACTTAGACCCAGAACCCTAATTCAATCCTAACCCCTACACCCGTAACACCCTATTCCTTCAGCCCGCCTGCCATTACACACATCCGGTTTTTTCTTCCGTGGCGCAGCCCTCTGCTGCGTGCTACTCAAAGTTCACCGCGCTTGTCCATATCCGCCCAATGCGCCGTCTGAATATCCTGGTCCCATGACTGGCTTGCGCTTGCCCACGGCCTTCCACACACATAGCCCCGCAATTAACCCACTCTATACTCCACAAACTAAACGCCTGAGAACATGGTTGGGCCAGCTCCATTCCTAAGTTGAATATCTAAGCAGGTCGCGGCCTGTTTCCCTAGTCAGGACATAGCCCCGCAATTACCCCGCTCTTTACTCCCCAAACTAAACGCCTGAGAACATGGTTGGGCCAGCTCCATTCCTAAGTTGAATATCTAAGCGGGTCGCGGCCTGTCTCCCTAGTCAGGCCCAAACCGCAGCCGGGTGCTTGCCCCGCTGCGCCTACTGCTGAGCCTTGCAGCTGCTGCTGCTAAGCCTGCAGTGGCCACTGCTGAAAAAGCACGCACCCTGACTGCTGAGCCTGGCCTACCAAATGCTGAGCATGCAGGCTGCAATGCAGTTCCCAATCCAAGGCTATATAATGACACCACACCGGCCCCCTCCTTTGATCCCCTCCCTTGCGGTGATGGAGGTGAGGGGATGGGGGGAGAAATTGTGGCGCCCCCCACACCGGTTTCTTTGATGCAACCGGCCCCCTCCGCTTGTCCCCTCCCTTGTGGCAATTGAGGTAAGGGGATGGGGGGAGCAATCATTGCGCCCCCCGCCGGTTGCTTTGATGCAACTGGACCCCTCTGTTTTTCCCCTCCCTTGCAGCAATGGAGGTGAGGGGATGGGGGGAGCAACCTTTGCGCCCCCCGCTGCTGCAACAACCAGCCGGGGTGGAGGGACTCCAAATGAGTCCCTCTTCCCCCTTCAATGGTCCGGCGTGGGCCGTTGGGCCTCAAAGTGGGCCAAGAACAAGGAACAGTGGCACCAACCAGGCTGTGAGGCGGGCAATAAACACATTGGGTCTTTCAAGCCTGGAATGGGGAAATGACTCCTTTCCAGGCCAGTTGGGCTGTCCAAGTCCATCCATAATAAAGATTGGGCTCAATGATGGCCTCTGAAGTCCTTTTTGTTGGGATGGACCATCCACTCCAGAAGGCCCAGGAGGGCCCATGTCCCAAATGACTTATTTCACATGTTTTGAGGCCAGTTTCCCCAAATCAGTGACATCCACAAAGGCCTGTATGGTCCGTGTTATTGTCAAATGGGCCATAGAGACCCATATTTTCATCCCATTTGGAATACACTCATATGTGGAACACATGTAGGTGCCTATGTATTTTAGCACCCATTGAACCATTCTATCAATGCCTCATGTTGAAAGATGAATTTCATCAAGTTTATTAATTGCAGTTTTATTTAAAAGAAACTAGATTTCTGAAAAAATAACTTCTTTGAGATATCTTTCATTTGTTTATTATGGGTAAATTTGATGAAGATGGAATTTAAAATGTTCATGAACCCTTTAATTAGTATTTACATAATTGGAAACAAGTGCACCATTAGGAGTGCATGTCCCAGAGTATGAATGTTTCTTGGAGTTTTTTTCATGTGAAAAGGTTAAACCCAGCCTAGGATGATCTATTGATTGGTTTTTTTTGGACTGTCTCTGGTTATGGTGGTATCAAAATCCTTGTTTTTCTGGGAATAATTATGTTCAAGGTTGGCCACACCATATTCATAGTTGAGCCATCTTGCGGGTATGCTTTATTTTTTTGTTCTGATTAATTCACTGGTCAGCCTGTGATCCCATTTTGGACTTGGTAGAAAATCAGTTTGACTTTCATTTTCCACAAAAGTAAAACCAGACTGAATTTAAATTTCAACCAGGGTGAAAACAAGTTGTCTTTTATTATCCATCAAGGTGAAATCCACAATAAAACCTAAATATTTTAAGGTGAATCACAGAGTATATCATTGTGTTTTCATGGTGAAACTTTTAATACTTATTTGAGACAAGATTGGCCACATATAGTGACTTCATGACACTGGTCAAACAGAGACCCAAATTTGGCCCTGGTTCAAGCTTGATAGAAGGTATTGGCTGGCTGTGAGTGAGTGAGAATTACCCATTCCCAAGATTTATTTATGTTTTTTATAATATTATTAAGAATATCTTTGTTCCACCAAGATTTTGATTTAGATGGAGAATAATTGACTATTTTTCCATTCCATCAAATCTATTTTAGACCATAGAAGATAATCCATTAGAAAAATAATCAATTGGGTGTTTCAGAGTTAGCAAACCAGCCATTTTTTAAATGGCAGGTTTCAGAAAAATACCCCAATTTATAAAACACCATTAAAAATCAAAAAACCCACTTATTTCACATCAGATGTGTCAGAGATACCTGAAAATAAATGGTTTTCTTGAGATAAATTATTGAAAGGTTTTTTACATCTCAACCACACATCAGTCAACATCATAAACCCCTGGTTTCCTACCTCCTTCTACCTTCAACCTCATTGGGAAAATATGATTCATCACTCTCATCACTTTACTGCTCTCATGGATTCATCACTCTCATCATTTTATTGCTCTCTTCAATTCATCACTCTCATAACTTTGTTGCTCTCATCAATTCATCACTATCATCACTCTCATCTCTTTATCAATCTCATCACTCTCATCCCTTTATCACCCTCATCACTTCATCACTCACATCACTTCATCACTCTCATAAATTCATTTATCTCATCTCTTCATTTCTATCCTCATCTCTTCATCAGTCTTATTGTTTCATTGCTCTTAATCTTTTCAAATGGCCCCCCAGAAAGTCTCCCCCCACAAGTCCACACAAAAATCCAATCCACCAAAGAAAAAATCCCCAAGAATCTCCACAACAAAAAATCATCCCCAATCAGCTTCCAAATGCTCAGGTCAGCTCAAGAGAGCTGATCACATCATCCTGGTAAAGTGGCTCAAAATTCCCTCAAGCTATGATGCTTGCTTTGGATCTGAAAATGAAACACAAGTTGGCCAACCTCACCCCTAAGTTTAAATTTTTGTCTCCTTATGGCCAATGAACTCAAGAATAAAAAAAAAGGTAGGCTTGATATTTCATCAAAAAAGATGAATTTATCCAAGTAAAAAAACACCCACTAAGTTTCAATCTCCACTGCCATTGGTATCAAAAACTCTGATAAAGCCAAGTTAATCAAATTGGTGGTTGATAAGTTGGACTAGATTTTTCCTTTTTATATTCAAGTGGATGGAATATTTTGCAAGAAGGCCAAAATAAAGTCTTTGGCTGATTCAGATGCCCAAAAATCTGATTATGTTGATGCTGAAGACTTGGCTGTGGATGCTCAGCCTATCAATGATGATCCTGCTGAATCATTTTAATGGCCCCAGTTTGATTCCAAGGAGGATATTCCAACAAAATCAGCTCCAATCATGTCTAAATTAGTATTTATCAATCATTCAAACCCTTCCTTGGATCCCTAACTTACTTCTTTGGATTGCTCCCTTCCTTGGGTGAAATAACAAAAACAACTTTGCCAATGGGGAACAAGACATTCCAGTATCTCTATTACAATAAAAATCTGTTCAAGTAAGGAAGCTATTTCTTGCCTTTTCTGGTTAATTCTGACTGATTTAGAATTTAAATAAACAGTCTCATCCTTTCCTGAGTGGCCAAATACTCAAGAAAATGGGGCCACCCACATAACCTTCAAATAATAGTTATGATTTTCATACACAAAACTCCTCTGCAAAGGGAAAGCAAAAGGCCTCCAATTAAATTAATTTCAACACCAAAAGCCATCAAAAGAGGAGAAAAACTTCCAATATTTTGGGATTTGAAGATATCATACAGAACCAAGATTCAAGTAAGTAAATTTATTGAATACTCTGGCTTTCAAAATCAAACTCATTGATATTACCCTCCAAAAAAAAGTCAAATCACAAATTGAATCCAAAAAAATTGGATTTGGAAAGAAAATGTGGGACTTTAAACTGACTATTGATGGTCAAAAGCAGAAAGCTGAGGGTATGGCTCATCAAAAAAAAATTGGATTACAAGTAGATATTGAAAGAGGCTGATTTTCAGTTTCAAAAAGAGGCAAAGGAGAAGGATCTACTGGAAGATTGACAGGAAAAGGAGAGGGAATGACTGGAAATGAAAAAAAATATAGGTTATCTGCAGCCATGATATGTAATGGTAGAAGTAGAACAGTTGAGGAAATACAGCAGATAAGTCAATGAATGGGCTTGCAAATATATTTAACTAGATAAAAATTTTTAAAAGAAAAACAAAAAAATTATTTTTGATTAAAACAAAGTTTGAGACTATTTTTAACCCCACCAATAAACAAAGATGTTTTATTTTTATTTATAATTATTTTCCTAGAGTATATTTTGCCACTTTTCAAGTCCCTTCAAGCGTTCTGAGTCCTTTTGTTGATTTCCATAGACAATGATCTTCAGCTTTGCTTGTTCAAACTCTTTGGGGAAGTTATTTCAATTGTTATTTTTCTTTTTGCAATTAATTGTGGGATAAAAATCCAACAGTGGCAGTTTTTTTCCAGAAAATGCCACCTTTTCATCAATCCCTTCCTCTACCACTTCAAAAGAGATTTTAGAATATCTCTTTTGGCTTTTTCCAAAAATCCCTATTCTTTCCATGTCTTGGTATGCTTTTCAAATCTTCTCCTCCACTCTTTTTCCCTCCCATCCACATGATCTGATTGAGGTGAGGACCAGGAGGTATTCAATTCATTGTATGACCTTTTGAGGATTGTGGGAGAAGAATTGGCAATGCAGAAAAGGGATTGGTGTGGAAACAAGAAGGGTTCAATGATGATATTTCCCAGCATAGATTCTAAAAAAAGGTGGATGATCAACAAAAATTGAAAAATAAAAATATCAGCTGATGATCCTAACAACAAAAAAAAACAGATGGTCAGACATGTGATAATCATCATTGACACATCATGGGATGAAAATAAAAAAAGATAAAATAAATTGCGCTGATCCTAAAAAACACAATGAAAAACAAAAAAAAAAACGTCATGAGTCACCCAGACATACATACAAACCAAACAATCAACCCCCCCCCCTGCACCAAAAAAAAAAAAACTTACTTGAAAATAAATTTAGTATTGGTAATATAAAAATGAAGACAAAAAAAAACCTAAACCATAAAAAAAAGGCAATTGGCCATATACATCAAAGCAATTGATTGCAAGGGTAAGGGGGAGGAGGGGGAGGAGGAGGAGGAGGGGGTGGCGGGGGGCTTACCAGAGGTGCCAGAGAGGGGAGGTGGTGGCAGTGGTTGAGGGTTTATGAGTGGGTGGATGGGTGGGTGGGATTGGTGAGGTGGAGGTGGATGCTGAGTGGGTGAGGTTGGTAAGGTGGAGGTGGTGGGTGAGTGGGTGAGGTTTTGAAGGTGGTGGTGGGGAGTGAGAGGGTTTTTTGAGGAGGGTGGTTTTGGTGAGGTGGAGGAAGGAGTGGACCGGTGGGTGAGTATGGTGAGGCAGATGGGTTGTAGTGATGAGGTGGAAGGGCAAGGTGGGTGGTTTGGTGAGTGGTGAGGTATGTGGTGGAGGGTAGTGAAGTCCAGTTTTTTTTTTTCAAATTCCACCAAAAAAAAAAGAAAAAAAAAGAAAAAAAAAAGAAAAGAAAAACAAGAAAAGAAAAAATAATAAAAAAATCCCAAGTCAGCCTAGGGTTGTTGGTTCAACAAAAAAAATAAAAATAATGTGATGTGATTTTTTACCTATTTTGAAACAGAATTTTATTCATCAAAGTGAGCAAGTTTGAGGGGTAGAATCTTCTCTGTCAGCTCCCTGATTCCAGGAACCTTGCAGTCCCTTAGCTAAATAAGGTGATGCAGAAAATGAATTATAATATTCTTCAAAATGAACAAAGTGAAAGCTCCAAAATAATGAATATGGCAGGAGCTGGTGCAAGTTTAATAATTGTCTGGTTAAATGGTTTTAAATATTTTATAAAGAGGAGCCACAACCTTATACTGAACTGGGGGTTGTTAGCACCTCTCTTAAGGGGATCAACTTTGGCCCATGCACCCAGGAAGATGGGGAATTTTTCAATTAATCAAGAAGGAAGTATCATACAAATTAATAGTAAAAATGGCAAGGAAAGAAAGCACACAAGCCAAAGCATGAAGGAAATAACTAAATTCTTTGGTTAATTACTCACAGGGTACCTGCAGTGGTTCTCAGTTGAAGGGCTTCAGATCAAAGATGGGTTTCTTGATGAATAAACTTAGATGGAACAGTAATGGTTTGGAATTAACATTAAAAATTTACAGAATAGGTCAATAAATCAATTGCTTATATATTATAAGCACTTTATTGTGGATGGCAGAGGGTCTGGATAATAACTGATGAATTCTGGTTTTGAAAGAGTTGAAAAAGGTCTGTATAAATACCTTTTTGGGGTCAAAGGGAGCCTCCTCAAGGCACATAGAGAGGGTAGGGCTCATAGGCTAAAGCTATAAATCCAGCTGGGGCTTATTAAGCATTTCCTTTTGGTTCTGTAAACCAGTGAATACTGGATCTGTGAGGTCATTTCACTATTTTAGCTGCAGGATCTGCTAATGTGTTAATTTGTAATTTTAATGATTCTGCATGTATGTTACATTTTTACTATTATCATTTGATTAAAGTGATCAGTAGTGGGTGCTTATTGATTTTCCATCACCTGCTGATAACTGTGATGATTTTTAAAAATTTTTAAAACAACTCCTTGATATTTTTTGTGATACTTGAAGTTCTGGATCTGTTGATATTGTGGAAATCCATCTAACTTGTTTTCTAAATTAGTATGATTTATAATTTGATTTCTTTTATTTTTATTTGAAAGATCACGTTTTTGGATCATCTACTATGCATGTGTCACGTATTTACATATGCATGGATGATACTAGGTGGTTGTAGTGGTTAGTGGCAGCACCAGCGGTTGTTTTGCTTTAATAAGATTTGACACACAGTGGTGTCAGATCTTCTGCGTGCATGAATCTTTTACACAGAATTCATGGATAATGCATGCAGTTTTCCAGCCAATATATTCATCCAAGGAAAGATCACGGCACACAGACTGTGTGTGGGAATTTGGACAAAACACATTTCTGAACCTAACTCCTGAAATATACAAAAATACTCAGTTTTGAATGAATTTTAGGTGTGAAACCTATATGTGACAGCAGATTTAAAATATTAAAAAAGCCAAAAATTCACTTTAGTGTTGTTGTGATTTTTGGACAATAATTATTTAAAATTATTCAAAATATGAAGCAGTAGGAATTCAAGGGAGGGTTCATTGAGTGGCCCTACCTATTTTTGGGTGTGGATTCCAAATCTTTGATATTTTTCACAATTTAAAACTTCTTATTTATTTTATAAATTATTTTTGTTATTTATTTTATAAATTATTTTTGTTATTTATTTTATAAATTATTTTTGTTATTTATTTTATTTTTTCTATTTTGACAGGTTGCCCTGTACAAGTAGCAAGCTTACATTCTCTCTCATTGCAGAAGATGTGGAAAAGATGAGACATGGATGACTTGCAGAGGATTGGAAATATTTTCTTCAAATATTTGAAGGGATGTGTGTGAAGCAATGGAGATGAGAGGTTGGTGAGGCAATGGAGATGGGATTTGTATGGATTTCCTGATGTAGAGGTGTGGATGGGTGTTTTTCATTCAATGGATGATTGATGGATGATGATTCATAAATGGTGGATTTGGTGTTTTGAATAGACAATTTCCATGAAACACACCAGTTACAGGGTATATGTATTTCAGAAACCTGCCATGAAAATGGCGGGTTTGTTCAAAAAAAAACAGCTGGTTTGCTAACTCTGAGACACCCAAAAAAGGGTATGGTTGTAAAGATAATTTAATTTTATAAAAGAGATAAATTTAGAGCTGAAAGCCTCTTTAAAATTGCAATGATTAATATCTTTTATGGGGATATAAATGCAAGGAGGAGAATTAAAAGGAATTGAATTAAATTTAACAGTGGATAAAATGGATTGATGATTGGAAACATGGTCATTGATTGGGATTGTTATATTAAATAGGACATACCAAGAAATATTATTTTTACCAAAGAGATAAATGCTTGTGGATTGACAGGAAGATTTGAAGAAATTAGGGATTCAACTGGGGGGAAAAATGAAAAAAACCTTTTGAAGTACACATGCAAATAAGGGAAGAAGATTTAGGATAAGAATGATGAAATGAGGGGGGTTCCAATGGCTGTGATGAAGATCAAAATCCATTGAAATAAATATGGGGTGATTCTTGGTTGAAAAAAGGGGAAGAAACTGATTGATAATGGGAAGACCTGAAAAGAAGGTAGGAGGATTATAAAATGAGACAAAAGTAATTTCTCCAAAAGCAGTTGACAGAAAATCAATAGAAACAAAAGAAATGTCACGCTTTGCACTTAGGGATTATTGTCTTCATCACTTCAACACGTCCTCTCCTCAGTACCATCTACCTCAGTCTAAAATGGTGACACAAATAAAAGCACAACATCAATGGTGCAATCCACTATTTTCTCTGGCTTGCGCTGAACTTCCAATCTTGGCAACCAACTCAGTATATACTTGCAAACTTTGCGGTTAACTCCATACCGGTCAGCCATCCATTATGAGATCCAATCTCCTTCCCAGGCCAATCAACAGCCTCGGACTTCCATCTTTGGTCATGCATTGTTTGCTAGTTTGCATCTACGTCTAACTAAGCCATCACTACTGTATAGTTTGCAATTGGACTAGTCCCTACCCTGCATACACTATTACTTCTCATTTGCATTACCTTCAACGTCACTTGCTCCTGTCCCAATTCATCATACAATTGTACGCTCAGATTCTATTGTCTTGCACTTACGCTATGACCTCCGATCTGTACTACTGCTTCATTTCCTATCCCATTCCTGTCATTCATTGCCTCACCGCTTCAACTGTAGTTGGCTCATCACCAGGTTGTATCTAGTCACTTTGGATTACCTTATAAGGGCTATCCCCTTGCCTGATGATTGTCTCCTCAGTTAGTTAATTTCATACGTTCTTGCATCTTGCTACAACCTAGTTATCACATTGGACTCAGGTTGAGTTTCCTTCTTCGGAACACATTCCATTCCTCTTGCCATTTGTTGAATGGCATAACCAAGTTTGCACTTTGCAACTGAGTCTTGCTATTTGCACTTGCCCTCGCACTTGGCATTCCTTTGCGCTCATGATCATCTAAGAATTGCCCTATAGTACGTGGGGTGGTTGTGTGACAAGAAAGAAGCTGATTGGAGCAATTAAATGTATGAATATATTTGGAAGTTATAGTTTTGATAATATAAAGGACAAATCTAGGTCTAATAGATCAATCTGAAGGGTTTTGAACAGAAATAATGTGATGAAAAATTGGGTGGATTGGAGTTAAAAAGTCATGTGCATAGACCCAAGGCTCTTGGAGTAAGAGGATAAAATGATTCTTTTATTATTGAGAACCCTAAAAATATGTTATTTTTTGGTGAAGAAATTTATTTGTAGGAAAGAAAAGGAATCTGGAAGGTGGAGGGATGAGGAATAGGTTATTTTTAATTGAGGTAGAAAATAATCAGATTTTAAAACAGAATAAAGGTTATTTATGATATTGAAAACATTTAGATCATCACACATTGGTAGAGTTATTTTTTATATTAATTATCTATGCATATTTTATGTTAAAATTGGAACCAAATTATTAATGAGAGAAAGATTTATTCAAAATATTGAAAGAAGAATTTATATATTTGTTCTTGGAAACACATCTGAAGCAAATAATTCTGGGATCATCTAAATTGCATTCAAAGTTATTATATGTTTTTGTACAGATTACCTAGATTAAAAACCTGTAGAAAATTAGAAATAAATTTAGAACCAGGTATATATTTAGTGGATCACTAAAAGTTTTAATTGTAGGTATGGACACCAGTTTCAAATTTTGAGGTTAATTTTTTTGTGGTAAAGTTATGGATCAGAATTCCATGTGATTTATCTTCATAAATGGGATCTCCAAGCCAATTGATGGAGATGATATTTTTTTTATTGATTTCATTTTGAGAGCATAAATCTGAAACATGTGAGCAATACTTAGGAGAGAAATAAACCAGAAAGGAATGGATAATGACTGAAAACTGAGGGGGGTTAGTGACAAAAGTAGGGTCTGAGAGATGATTCCAGAAGTGTTGATCATTAAGCAGCCATTTAGCTCCTAAAAAATTCTGATTAAAAAACTCAATGTTTCCAGAAGGAAATTTAGTAATGGCTTTGAATCTGATAAAGAAGGGAAGTTTTTAAATATTGAGGTTATCTCAAATGGAATTGAATATTTTTGCAATATCAGCAGCTTTAGGGTGATGATAAATTCATGACCCCCAGTTTTGTGGGAGTTGTGTAGGGCCATACACGGCCAATTCAACCCGTTGGGGCCCATACACAACTCCGTGCAACCCCGGGGGCCTGTTGCAACAAGGAAACCAGTGGCGGGGGGGATTCAATCACCCTCCCACCAGCCACGAACAACTAGGCTGGTCACAGCAAGGCAACCGGTGGTGGGGGGCACCTGATCACTTCCCCACCATTGAGGAGCGCTCTCCCCCCCCCTTTTACCAAGGGGGAGGAGAAATGTGGCTGAGGGGATCTGACCACCCCCCAGCCCATCTTCCGATAGCAATGCCCTGGGGTAATCAACCCCCAGGGCCCTGGTAGGGGGATTTGACTGCCCCCTCCAGGGTGTTGACAGAAAGAGGGGGGGCATGTCCGCCGGTTACACCCCCCCACCCCTAGTTGTGTGTGGTGACACACAACTAAAACCATTGTGTGTGGTGCCACACGAATACAAACCATTGTGTGTGGTGCCACAAAACTACAAACCTTTGTGTGGCATGCTACACAACTGGGGGGGGGGGGCGTTTAGAGTCCACACGACTCAATCAAGTTGTTTAGAGGCCGTAAAACTCAATTGTAGTAATGCAGCATGCCACACAACCAATTTGAGTTGTTTACATGACTGAAATGGGTGGTTAATTCATCATTAACCACAGATTTAAGATTGGGAAAGGGGTGGTTTAAACCATATTTAGCTCTGATAGTAAATTTCCCTAGTTTAAATTGATTTGAAAAACTATTTTTTGGAACAAGGGTTAAACAGTTGATTGAAGGAGGTGATTTAAAAGTAGGAATAGTGTTCAAGGTAGAACTAGTAGCCATAGAAAAATTTTGAAGAAGGCTGGAAGGAGGGGATGAAAGGGAGGCGGGGGATTTTTTTGATTGAAATGAATAAAATTGACAGTCTTCTTTTAAATTGCATCAACACATTGTGAAGATTCTCAATCTTATTTAACAAGCAATTCATTGAATCCAAATTTAGTTGAGGAGATTTATGGGGATTGAGATTAAAATTAGATTAGAATTCCAAGAGGCATTTATTGAGTTGCAAACATTTATTTTTGGGGCTGGTAAACACATTTAAAAATGAATCATTATTGAAGTTGATGGGGTCATCATCATGACTTTCCATGAGTTTGAATTTGGAGCTCAGTTGAGTAGTTCTCATAATTGGGCACAGATGGCAATGAATGAGCTGGGCTAGGCAACATTCAAAAGGATAAATTTTGTGACTTGAGAGACTGAAAAGAGGAAAGAAAATTAGATAAAATTGATAAGATGATAACAATAGATAGCTAAGAAGAAGTAAAAAGGAGAAAGGAAGCATTTTTTTTGTAATAAATCTTGGACCAGGCAAAAAATTTCTTTTTTTGATTTTTTGTTTAATGAATTTTTGCCCAATTCTAATATTTGGGTTTTGAACCAACTTTTTTTTCAATCCTCCCTTCCAGATTTCTTCCCCCCCCACCCCCCATTTTTTTTTGTGATCCTCAAATTGGAATCATTTTTTTTAGCTTCTGGTCAGACCAATATTCCCCAGTTTGCCATCCACCAATCCATGAAAGGATTTTATATCAAGCATTCCCAAAACCATCACCACATCAGTAAGTCTTCCATTCCTCAGTATTCCTAATAAACAATCTATTCAAGTAACCAACTAATTTTTGGTTGTGTTTTTGTTTTTTTTTATTGGGGGTGATTCATGATTGCATTATACTGGTCACACTTCCTCCTTCTTTTTTTGAAATACCAATTTCTTCAAATTTCCAATCTCTTTAGGATCAGGATGAACTTAATCTATTTCAAGAAAAAATCCACCATCCTTTTCAAGACCCTTATCCTCCTCTCTCTCTAACTATGCATGTCTTCCTATTTTCTACCTTGAATTATTTGGCATAGGTAGCTCCACAAAGCTTGCATCATCCCTAATATATGTACTATACCTCAATTTCAACAAAAGAAGTATTCATCTTGGAAATCTGGAAAAATATCTGAATCTCTCTGTGTGTGTGTTTTCCTTGCCCCTCCATGTTCCTCAAAGGTATTCCCACTTGGATTATATCAGGCGCATAGTGTGGGATAGGACACACCAATAAGATCATCTTGACCAAATCTCCCATTCTCTTTCTCTATCTTGAAGAAAAAATAGAGAGAGAGAGAGAGAGAGAGAGAGAGAGAGAGAGAGAGAGAGAGAGAGAGAGAGAGAGAGAGAGAGAGAGAGAGAGAGAGAGAGAGAGAGAGAGAGAGAGAGAGAGAATTTTTTTTATTTTTACAAGAGTAGGAGATATTGAGTATGGATGAAGTATTGTAAAAGGTTTGTGAGTCAATAATCAAACAGGATAATTGGTAATTTGAAAGGTTGCTTGTATTTTTAGGAAATTCTAAAAAGGCCATACATCCTAGGTTCTTGAGATGAAACTCAGAACTTGAGTGGATTTTTGGGCTTTGTTTGGATCTCATGCTGGCTTGTCAACCAGTCATACTTTGAGATTCTTTTCAAGGGTTGAGAATTTGAATCAATGGTTAGTTTTGTTATGTGTTAAAGGGATCATTGAGAGGATTTTTTAAAGGAAAGGCGAGGATATAGTTTGGAATGAAGTTTTAAAAAAAATATGAGAATCAAACTATGAAATGGCAGGTCTGAAATGAGAAATTTTTCTATTACAACAGGACCAATGGAATCCTGGTAGATGGAATTGGGCAGGCCAAAAACTTCCAAAAATCCCATTCCTTAGTAATTCAAAACATCAACTCCCCCTTTCTTGCTCTCATCTTATTCTTTATGAAATTATGTGTTGATTAATGATGCTCAATTTTTTTTTGAGGCCTTGGATTTCTATCCCCCCCTACAAAAAAAAAACAAAACCAAAAATTAGTAAGCTACTCGAAGAGATGGCTTATTAGGAAGACCAAGGAATGGAAGACTTACTTGTAGTGTGATGCTGCTGGCAATTATCTATTGAAAATACTTGGATGGATCATTGGATGGAATATTGAAGGATATTGGGCCTACTTGAGGCTGAAAATAAAATAGTTCCAGTAGGGCGTATCAAAGTTAAGAAAACAAGCCATTTTTTAATTGCCGGGTTCAACCCAAATCTTCCATTTCAAACCTGCCATTAAAAATAAAAAAAACACACTTATTTCACATCAGAAGTGTCAAAGTTACCTGAAAATAAATGGATTTTTTCAAATAAAATATATAAAGGCCTTCAACAGCTCAACCATGTATCATTCCACATCATCACCCCCAGTTTCATCCTCAAACCTTATTGGAACACTTCATCACTCTCATTGCTTCATTGCTATCCTTATCACTACATCACTCTTGTCCCTTCATTGCTATCCTCATCACTTCATCACTCTCATTGCTTCATTTCTTTCCTCATTGCTTCATTGCTATCCTCATCACTTCATCAATCTCACTGCTTCATTTATATCCTCATCAATTCATCACTCTCATTGTTTCATTGCTATCTAGATCACTTGATCACTCTCATTGCTTCATTGCACTTCATCACTTTATCACTCTCACCTTGCTTTATCACTTTCATCACTTTATTGCTTTCATCACATACATCATCTCATTGCTTCATTGCTTCATCAATTTATCCCTCCTTTCATCACATCCTAACTTTCATTGCTTTATTGCTTCATCACTTCATCCCACTTACTCTTTTTAAATGGCCTCTCAGCAATACTCCCCCCACAAGTCCACTCAACCAAAGCAAACATCCCCCAGGAACTCAAAATCCAACAATCCTCCCCCATCAGCTTCCAAAGGCTCAAGTCAGCTCAAGAAAGCTGATCACATAATCCTGGTAAACTGGCTCAAAATTCCCTCCAACTACAATACTTGCTTTGGATTGGACAATGAAAGACAAGTTGGATGACCTCCATCCTCTCAGGTTAATTGTTATCTCCTGATGACAAATGAACTCAAGAATAAAACCAAAGGTAGGCTGGATCTTTCATCCAAAAATATGCAGGATAAAATCAAGAACTATTGAACCAAGTACAAAAAATCCCACTCAATGTCAATCTCCACTGGCTTTGGTATCACTGAATCCGATAAAGCCAAGGGAATCAACTCAGTGGTTGATAAGTTAGACTCCATTTGTCCTTTTTATTTTCAAATGGATGAAATCTTTTGAAAGAAGGCCAATATCACCCCTTTAGTTGCTTTTGATGCCCACCAATCAGATTCAGTTGATGCTGAGGACCTGGCTGTCAATGCTTGGCCTAGCAATGATGATACCAATGAAACCTATGAGTGGCCCCAATCTGATGTGGAGGACGATATTCCAACAGAATCAGCTCCAATCACGTCTACATCAGCATTGATCAACAATTCAAAACCTTCCTTGGACCCCTCAATTCCTTTTTTGGATTGCTCTCTTCCTGGGGTGGAAGAAATTAAAAACTTGGCCAACAAGGAGAAAGTTGTTCCTGTATCACCACCATTCAAATCATCTCCTCAAGTAAGGAACCAAAATATTTTCTCTTCTTCCTGGCTAATCCTGACTGATTTAGATTGTAAAAAAAAGGCTCATCTGTTCCTGAATGGCCGGATACTCATACCAATGGGGCATCCCACATCTCCTTCAAATGAGAGCAATGACGTTCCCACACAAACCTCCTCTGCAAAGGTAAATAAAAAGGCCTCAAATTCCATCAACCTCAACCCTAATAGCCTTCAAAAGCAGAGAAACACTTCAAATTTTTCTGGCTTTGAGGATATAATGGAGAAGCAAGATTCAAGTAATTTCATTGATTTATTTTACTTGCTTTCAAAATCAAGCTAATTCCTATTCCCCTCCAAAAAACAGTGAAATCACAAATAGAATCCAAAAAACTTCAATTTGAAAAGGAGAAGTGTGATTGTCCACTGACTATGGATTGTCAGAAGTGGAAAGATGAGAGTTTAGCTCATCAACATAATTTTGACGCTGAGTGGAAAATCAAACAGGCCAAGCTGGAGTTTCAATAAGAGGAAAAGGAGAAGGATTGAGAGCAAGACCAACTCAAAAAGGAGAGGAAAATGCTAGCCACAGAAAAAAAAGATAGGTTATTGGTATCCATGGTATGTACTGGTAGAAGTAGAATTGTGGATGAAATAAAGGAAATTACTCAATTGCTTGGTTTTTAAATATATTTACTTTGATAAAAATTTTAAAAACAAAAACAAAAAAATTATTTTTGATTGCAACAATGTTTGAGAGTATTTTTAACACCACCAATGAAAAAACATTTTTTATTTTTATTTATATTTTTTACCTAAGATATATTTTGCCACTGGCAAAGTCCTTGCTAGTGTTTTGAGTTGTTCTATTGATTTTCATGGAAATGGACATCCTAGTATGGGTGGCAGTATCCACTGCAGTAAAAGTACAGTGTTTGTACTTGTTTGCTGCCCAAACCATTTTCACAATAACTTTTTGTTTGAAATCAATCCAACAACCCAAGTCTTGGAACACCAATTGGCCTTCAGATACTTGATATTCATCCTTGTTTTCAATAATTTGTCCATTTGAGTTTTTTTTTGGGACCAAAAGTAAAACAGAATATTCAGAGACATCACCTTGTTCAATATGGGGTGAGTTGTAGAAGGAGTCTGAGGTGAAGGTGATGTGAGGTGAGAAGTCAAAAGCAGTAAGGCCAGATCCAAATTCCAATGAGGAGAAGGAAGGGATGTTGTTTTCCATTATAGCTTCATGGTTGGAATCAAACTCAAGTTTGGCTAATTTTTGAAACATTTGGCCTAATATTTGAGAGACCTTTTCAAACCTAAGGTTCAAAAAATAATACTCTTTAGGGGAGGATTTGACAGAATCTCTCTTCAAATATTGTCCAAATAGTTCAGAAGGGTCCATAAATTTTTGCCATCCAATTGCCCACATTTTCCCACCCCAAGATTGTGAGGGACCAAAAGTGTTGACAAATTTTTTGGATTGGTGAAAGAATGTTGTTACTGAGTTGTGTCCTTCTTCTCTTGCTGAGAGAGTTCATTCAAAGGGATAGATTTGATGATCGCAACCATAGCCTCATGATCCAATTGATCTTGAAGTTATACTTTTCCGGAGCTGAAGAAATGGAAAATTTTGATCTTCTGTTTTTCCTGTTCCAACTCTTCAGGGGTGGGTTTTGGAATTTTCTTGACAATGGACGGATAAAGGTTCAAGGGGAATAGTTTGCATAAAGACCAAACAACCTTTTCATTAATTTTTTCCTGAGTCACTTCCAATGCAATGTCCAAATCCCGCATTTGAACCCTCCTTCTCTGGTAAGCCCTTTTCTTCCCACTTCTCTGTATGTTTTTCAAACTATCTCCTTCCATCTTTTTCAAACTATCTCCTTCCATCTTTTTCCCTCCCAACTGTATACTTTGATTGGGGTGAGGATCAAGATGGAAATCCATCAGTTGTAACATTTTGAGTTTGGTGGGTGAAGAATGGGCCGTCAAGAAAGGGTGGTCAAAGAGGTGGAATGTCCAATTGCATTGCATTGTCTCAAAAAAAGGTCATTAGTCCGGCATGAACCACTTAGATGATCAACAAACATAGAAAATAAAAAAAACAATACCGGCAGTTTTCCTACCAAAAAAAACGAAAAAACAATCATAAGTCCAGTATAAACCACTTAGATGATCAACCAACATAGAAAATAAGAAGAAAGTTACCAGTAATTTCCTACCAAAAAAAAATTTCAGTCAACTTCTCAAGAACTGGGAGTAGGAGGAGGAGCTGAAGGGGGGGCATTTCACCGGTTGGTCAATCAATTGATTGATTGAGCAGAAATATTGATTGTTGCAGGTCAACCAATTGATTGATCCATTGCTTGCTGATCAATCAATTGGTCAACCAGGGAGCAAATGGCAAGCAACAATTTCTTGCTGATCAATCAGGGGAAGGGAAAGGAGGAGGAGGGGCTCACCTTGATAAGGATCCAGGGGGGACCTAAAGGTTGAATGATCAAAGGATCAGCAACCTGTGAGGGGCAGGAAGAGGGAGAGGGGGGAGGGGGCTTACCAGGGTTAGGAGGAGGGGATGCAGTGAGTGAGGTGAGGTGAGGTGGAGGTGGTTGGTGAGGTGGTGGTTGTGGGTGAGGAGGAGGAAGTGTACCGGCAAAGGTGGACCAGTGGTTTTGGTGGAGGTGATGGTGAGGTGGAGGTGATGGTGAGGTGGAGGTGATGGGGAGGTGGAGGTGATGGGTGAGGCCATGGCTGTGGGTGAGGAGGAGGAAGTGTACCGGTGAAGGTGGGCCAGTGGTTTGGTGGGGTGAGGTGGTTATGAAGTTTGGATTTTTGTCAAAGTACACCAAAAAAAAAAAAAAAAAAAAAAAAAAAAAAAAAGAAAAAAAAGAAAAAATAGAAAAAAATAAAGGAGTCAGCCTAGGATTCTTGGTTAAACAACCAAAACCAAAAAAATTATGTGATTTTATTTTTAACTATTTAAAAACCCAATGCTAATCATCAAAGTGAGCAAGTGTGAGGGGTAGAACCTGCTCCCTCATGGCCAAAGATGAGGTAGAAGATGAGGGTGGGATGAATTGAGGAGGATTAGGAATATATTATTTGAATATTTTGTCCAATTCATCTTTGATGTTGGCAAGAAGGTTGTGAAGGATTACGCAACTGATAATCCAGTTGATGAGGAACTTCATTTCTTTGGAAGATTGGAGCTGGTTCCACATCTCCTGTAAGCTGGCCCATCTTCCTTTCAGGATTCCTGTGGCATGCTCAATCCAAACTTGTGATTGGGCAAGATGATAGTTGAAATAAGTTTTGGCTTGATCATTGGTTGAAATATTGTGGTATTCAAGAACCACATATTTCCCGCTAGAATGAGCTGAATTGGCCAGAAGGTATTGATCTTTGTCAAAGTAGTTATCTGTTTGTTGGGCAATCCGCATCCAATTGAAAAAATATGAATCATGAAAAGAACCCGGAAGGCCAGCATGGAGGCATATGAACTTCTTGTTGTTATCACAAAAAAGTTGTAGTGCCACAGAGTGTCTATACAAACAAATAAAACAGATTTTTTCAGTGTATTATCAAAGGCTTTGGAAAGGAAATGAATCAATTGCCTTTTTTTCCAATCAAAATAATGGTTGCCATCTAGCTTGGGTTTTTGAATCAAGGGGATAGTGGTTCCATCAGCAAAACCAATGCAACCAGGAAAGCCTTCAGTCTCCATTACTTGAGATATCTCCTTGCAGTCTTCTTTGGTTGACCAAAAAAGGACAGAGAAACGGAAAGATAGGATATTAATCATGACTCTTTTGGTTTATAAGTCAAGGGATCCATAACTGACCAAGAATAGATTTTCTAATCAATGATTTGCTGCTCCATTTCCATTTGATCCCAATCTACAAAGAGCAACAGCCAGTTTGATAGCTGGATTGCATTGAGGATTCAAAGAATTTTTCTGGAAGATGTGCTGTTCTTCAATTATCTCCAAAAGTTTTATGAAAGAAGGCAATAAAGTTTGGAACAGTTGCTGGAAGCTTAAGTTGGACAGTAGTTGAAGCTTTTGCCTTTCATACATAGGTTTGTGGAGATTGTGTCTTGGTGGAACCATGTATTTCTTTTCCAATAGAGAATTCAAAGCTAACCAAGTTGATTCCAAATTGGAGTCTGAATCCAAGTTAAATAATAAATAAGTTCAGTCAGCTTTTTTGCATTTTCAACTTGCTTCTGGGAAGTTTGATTGGGCATGTTGAGAAAGATGGTGATGTGATAATGATGGGATTTGTTTGAAGAAATGGAGATGTGAAGCAATGGAGATGTGAAGCAATAGAGATGTGAAGTGATGGAGATGTGAAGCAATGTAGATGTGAAGCAATGGAGATGTGAAGCAATGGAGATGAGAGGTGTGTCATGCGTATGGATTTGATGAGTTGGAGGTGTGGATGGGTGTTTTGCATTTCATGGATGGTGGATGGACAAAATGGCGGGTTTGATCTTTGAAACCTGCAATTTTCATGAAACCTGCCATTTTGAAATACACCAGTTAGGGGGTATGTGTATTTCAGAAACCCGCCATTAAAAATGGCGGGTTTGGTCAAAAAAAAATGGTGGGTTTCTAATGGTGTTTTTGCTAACTTTTATACACCCTAATTTGGGCATATCAGAGTTAAGAAAACCCGCCATTAAAAAATGGTGGGTTCCAAACCAAATCCGCCATTTCAAACCCGCCATCAAAAATCAAAAAAAACCACTTATTTCAGATCAGAAGTGTCAGAGTTACCTGGAAATAAATGGATTTTTTCAAATAAAGTATATAAAGGCTTTCACCAGTTCAACCGTGTCATTCCACATCATTACCCCTGGTTTCAACCTCCTTCCTCATCAGAAAAATTCTACCTCCAACCTCATCCAAAAAAATTGATTTTCATTGCTCTCATCACTTCATCACTCTCATCCCCTGATCACTTCATCATTCTCACCTTGCTTCATCACTCTCATCACTTTATTTCTTTTATCACATTGATCATCTCATTTCTTTATTTCTTCATCCCCGCTTTCATCAAATCTCTTTATCACTTCATTGCTTCATCAATTTATTGCTTCATCCCTCATCCCCACTTTCATCACATCCCTTCATCATTTTATTGCTTAATCCCTCATCCCTGCTTTCATCACATCCCTTCATCACTTTATTGCTTCATCCCTTCATCACTTTATTGCTTCATCCCTTCACCCCTCTTACTCTTTTTAAATGGCCCCTTCACAACCCTTGCCCTGCAAGTCCACTAAACAAACCAATGGACAAAAGAAAACATCCCCCAGGAACTTAACATCCAATAATCCTCCCCCATCAGCTCCCAAAGGCTCAAGTCATCTCAAGAGAGCTGATCACATCATCCTGTTAAACTGGCTCAAAATTCCCTCCAACTACAATGCCTTCTTTGGATCCAACAATGAAACACGCATTGGCCAACCTCCATCCTCCAAGGTCAATGGTTATCTCCTGATGGCCAATGAACTCAAGAATAAAACAAAGGGTAGGCTGGATCTGTCATCCAAACAGATGAGGGAGAGATTCAAGAATTATCAAGCCAAGCACAAAAAGGCCCACTCCATGTCAATCTCCACTGGCCTTGGTATCACCAAATCTGACAAAGCCAAATGAATCAACTCAGTGGTTGATAATTTGGACTCAATTTGTCCTTTTTATATTCAAATGGATAAAATATTTGTAAAGAAGGCCAAAATCATCCCTCTTGCTGCTTTTGATGCCCAAAAATCTGATTCAGTTGATGCCAAGGACTTGGCTGTGGATGCTCAGCCTAGAAATGAGGAAACTGATGAGAACTTTGACTTGGAGTGTCCCCCATCCATTGCCAAGGAGGATATTCCAACAAAGTCAGCTCCAATTGCATCTACTTCAGCATTGATTGATGAGTCAAAAAGGACCTTGGAACCCTCACTTCCTTCTTTTTATTTCTCCCTTCCTGGGGTTGAAGAACTGGAGAACTTGGCCAATGAGGAGGATGTTATTCCTGTATTGCCACTACCATCAACATCTGCTCAAATAAGCACCCAAGTTCTTTTCTCTTCTGCATGGTTGATCCTGAATGATTTAGATTTCAAAAAAAAGGCTCATCTGTTCCTTATTGGCCAAAAGCTTAAGACAATGGGGCCCCCCCATCCCCTTCAAATGAGAGCAACACCATTCCAAAACAAACCTCCTCCGCAAAGGGAAAGCAAAAGGCCTCAAATTCCATCAAAATCAACCAAAATATCCGTCAAAAGAGGAGAAATACTTCAAGCTTTTCTGGCTTTAAGGATATCATGAAGAAGAAAGATTCAAGTAAGAATGTTGGATTCTCCTTTCTTTCAAAATCCTGCTCATTCCTATTCCCCTCTGAAAAACAGTAAAATTGCAAAATTAAACCTGAAAAAATTCAGTTTAAAAAGGAGAACTGGGATTGTCAACTGGCTATGAATTGTCAAAAGCAAAAAGCTGAGAGTTTTGCTCATCAACAAAGTTGGATTCTGAGTGGAAAATGAAACAGGCTGAGCTGGAGTTTCAAAATGAGGAAAAGGAGAAGGATCAAGAGGAAGTCCAACTCCAAAAGGAGAAGGAAAGGATAGCCACAGAAAAAAAGATAGGTTATCCGTAGCCATGGAATGTATTGGTAGCAGTAGAAATGTGGATGAAATCAAGGAAATTGCTTGATTTCTGGGCTTGTAAATATATTTACTTTAAAAATTTTAAAAATAAAAAAATATTTTCCTTGGCTTGTAAATATATTTACTTTAAAAATTTTAACAATAAAAAAAATAAAAATTGATTTTTGATCACTAAAATGTTTGAGAATATTTGAAACTCCACCAATAAACAAATATTATCCATCCAATAGCCCACATCTTTCCACCCCAAGATATTGAGTGGCCAACAGTGTTGAAATTTTTTTTTGATTGGTGAAGGAAAGTCATCACAAAGTTGATGTCCTTCTTCTCTTCCTCAGAGAGTTTATTCAAAGGGAGAAATTTGATTATGGCCAAAACAGAGTCTTGAAAATTGGTTTGGTCAAGAACGGAAAATTTTCCACCAGTGAAGAAATGGAACTTTTCAATCTTCTTCTTGGCCTGTTCAAACTCTTCGGGTTTGGGCTTTTGTTTGTTCTTTTTCTTTTTGGCAGCAAGCAAAGGGTACAAATCCAAAGGTTGCAGTTTTTGTCTAGACCATAGAATGTTTTCCAAAAACCCGTCTTCAGCCACTTCCAAAGAGATTTTGGATTCTATCATTTGGGCCCTCTTTTGCCAAAGAGCCCTCTGCTTTCCACCTCTCTTGATGCTTTTCAACACATCTTCTTCCATATTGTTCCCTCCCATGCAACTGCTTTGCTTGGTGTAAGGATAAAGACAGGATTAAGTTGGTTGTATAACATTTGGAGCATGGTGAGAGAAGCAAGGGTCATCCCTCTGCTTTCCACCTCTCTTCATTTTTTTCAAAGCATCTCCTTCCATCTTGTTCCCTCCCATGAAACTGCTTCTCTTGGGGTGAGGATCAAGACAGGATTTGATTTGTTGTATAACATTTGCAGCATTGCGGGAGAAGAATGGGTCATACAGAAAAAGGGCAGGCATGGAAAGAAATGGGGGTCAAAACAGGTTTTTCAATGCGGGGAATCCAAAAAAAAAAACAATCATCAGCCATTTTTCAATATTTTGAAAAATGAACAAAAGTACAAAAATAAATACTGGTCCATCAATGATGATAGCCCCCCCCAAAAAAGTTCAGTCAGAGTCATTGATCAATCAATGAGAGGAAGGAGGAGAAGGGGAAGGGGCTCACGGGGCTCACCTTGGGGAATCAGCAAGGCAGGATGGGGGTCAGTTGGCCGGCAAAAGAGGGGGGTGGGGCCCTGGGTCAGTCAGTTGGGCGGCCAAGGAGGGGGGTTTAGTTGGTCTTTCACTTTTCTTTAACAGAAAAAGATGAAAGAAAAGATCAATGAGCAATTTTTTCAACTCCAGCAGCCATTTGCCATCCTCAACCGTGTTAAAGATGCACTGATTTCCCTTGAGATTGAGTTTTGATTTCTTGGATTTGTGTTCCTCAAACCTCTGGTTGAACTTTTTTGTCAGCTTTCTACTATTTCAGAGCAAGCTGCAAAAGTAACAGAATAACATAAATAAAATAAATAAATAAAAAACGTATTAAAGGAGACGTAATATTAAAAATATCATTTCAAATCCTAACCCTACATAAAAATTAAGGTAGGGTCACTCACTGACACCTACCCAAAATTCCTACTGCTTATATTTTTAAATAATTTATGAAGATCTGAAAAGAGACACAGCCTTGGTATTTTGGAAATTTTAATATTTCACATGAAAACCCATGTATAGGTTTCACAGTGAATTTTGTGACAGAATCCAAGAATTCTGTGATTTGGAGGAGTTACAGGCAGAAACCTGATTTGTCGCAATTCCCGCACAAAGCCGCAGCAACCAATACACCAGCGTGTGGCTGAGAAGCAGCACTGCTACTCTTTCAGTGTACCATGACAAGCCGGGTACACATCCCTGGGCATCTTACAAGTATGCAGCCGCAGGACTACAGGCTGACAGAGTAACAGGCCGCTTGAGAAGCCTAGGTACCATGTAAAGGTGCTACAACCTAGAAGGGGAAATTCTACATATGTAATAAATGTCCCTGTGGATATTAGATAATCTAAGAATACATAAAAGTATATAAAAATGCTTAAATAACCTTTCTATGTATTTTTTATAAAATATAATTAAAAATACCAAATATGTCAAAAGTAAGATAACTACTATTTGTAAAATATCTTAAAATACTTTAAATATAAAATTGTGAGAACTGCAAGACATCAGTATTATTGTGACATAATAAGGGAACTGATGATGTAAAAAATATCACATGAATTCCCATAGCTTATATTTTTAATTAATTATTTCAAGTAAATCAACTGAATTTTTGAAATAAGGAGTAAAATCAATATCCAGTTTTTACTCCAATAAGCTAATACATAATGAGAACCCACTTGACATCAGATTACCCGTAGAAATGCCTTCTAAAAGAATTAATAACATCCTGGGAATATTTACTAAAGATAATTGATTAAATAATAAATAATGTGGTTAGATTAGTGTTATTCACACGTCTCAATATCAATCAAAAGGTAGAATAACTCCCCTTAACTGTGGAATTAGATGTTAACCGTGCTAAAGCACCAAGAAAACGTGACAGGCTACCACTGGTTACCCTTCTAGCCTTAGCAACCGTCCCTTTGAGCCCCTGTATCCCTCAGAAGGACTGAATTGGGACTCAAAAAGCTATAAATATAGAGCTCTTTTGAGGATATTGATACCCAAAGACCCAGTTATATTTACATCCAGACACCGTTACAAGGTAATCAAATACTTATAAGAGATAAGTAAGTGATTTATAGCTTTATTCTAATTAATAATATCTGTCCCCAACCCTTTTTATCAATTTAAACTGCTGAGAAACCTTTTCAACCCCAGTAATAGGTTTAACCCATCAGTGCATGTCCCAAACAGGTACCTAGAGGATTAAATAATATACCAATGAGTCTTCTGATCCTTTTTATGTCGTGGAATCTTTGTTAAAAGGCCCTGACACTCCACCATATATTTTATATCTATATTATCTTTGGGAAATATCTCCTTTAATAATATAAATTGAAGGTTCCAAAGTAACCAGGTATACATGTTTTCAAAGTGAATTCCCTGAAGAGAGGTGTTAAAGATCCCCAATATTATTGTGTCCCCTCTATTAATTCATTTGATAATCAATTTCTTTATATTGATTTATAATAATAAACCATAACCAAACCAATCAACCTTGCAATAGCTTTATCCATATATTTTACAGACTTTTGCTGATTTCATTGAATAATATATTTATTATTTATTCTATCACCTCTGGTAGCTAAAGGATAGCAAGGGTCTTGGCATCCAGGAGGCTGACAATTGGTGCTCTGGATGGGAATTATTCCATTATATTATATTTAATAACTTGCCCAAGACATTTCACGTAAAAATTAATCAAAGATAAAATTTATCTGACTTTTTAAACTGTGATTTATCATTAATTTCCTTTTCAGTGGATTTAAAAACCAATGGAGAATTAATAATATATTATTGAAATCTTCTAAACATAAGAAAAGAAGAATACATTCAAAATTATAAAACAACTGGTTGGGAAGCTTTAACTCAAGCTGAACAACTTAATATCTGTTCTTCCCGTAAACAATTAGGTAAAATCCTTGAACAAGAAGATCTTGAGAGGCTTATCAACTTTCAAGCCCTATTAAGGAAACATAAATCTTGGAAAAAATACCGTATAAATTACTTTTTAAAATATAAAAGTAAGAAGAAAATTTATATTACAAAATTATTTTATTAAAATAATATTAATATATATTTTATTAACCAATAAAATATCTTTCTCATACCATCACTTAATCCTCCTATTCCAGAAACCACCACCACTGAAGTTGATCCATTGGATCAAGAAGTACTAGATATTTCTGGACGTCATGAAAACATTGACTGGACTGGAGAAGAACTCATTGGAACACACCAAGATCCCATAGGATTACCTATTAAGGACCAGTAAAATCCTAATAAAGTCTTAGTAACTTTGAACATCAACTTAATTAATTTTTAATAAAGTTATTATCACAAATTTTTCTTTAGAAAAATACTTAAAGTATTTTATTCAAAATGAATAGAAGTAACACAAGGGCCTCAGGAAGAGTTCACTCCTATAGATCTTTTCCAGGAGCCCCCAGTAACCGTGAGACAACCAATAATGAAAGCCAAGAGGGGGC
This sequence comes from Puccinia polysora, assembly GCA_025617555.3. Lineage (NCBI taxonomy): Eukaryota > Fungi > Basidiomycota > Pucciniomycetes > Pucciniales > Pucciniaceae > Puccinia > Puccinia polysora. The sequence continues at coordinate 24,127,570 of CM062615.1, read as the reverse complement.
TGGAACCCATGAATTTCATTTTGGTGGACAAGGAACAGCCCCAAGTACTGTTGCCCCCCCCCCAACCTAGAGCTGGAGAAGGTAGTAGAATCAAGCCCCCCTCCATCACAAGGAAGTTCCCTGCAACCACCTCAGCAGAATCTGGCCAAGGAAGCCAGGATCAAAGACTTAGTCAAAGAGCACAGGAAATATTGGGAAGAATTCAAAGAATCCCAAGCCAAGGAGGACGTGGTATCTATGAAAAAGATAATATACCAGGCAAAGGCTGCCCAGATAGCTCTTCAGAAAATGATTCAAAGGAAAGAGGAAGAGTACTATGTAGAAAAGTGGAATCCATGGGATCAATTAGCCCAACTGAAAGGCAGAGGATCAGGAAAGAAGAGATCTTCTTCCCATCCAAAGCCAAAGGGAAAGAAGTATTGGGATAAGATAATACCCTTAGCTCAAAAGTGGAAAAAGGTGTACCACAATTAGCCTCTAATTCTGAACCCAGTGTCTTTTCTAGACCAACCTCTGATGTAATTACTTCCTTTTCTAATTATATGTGTCATAATTTAAAAATTGTTTGTGGAAATTTGGATGGTGTTTAAACCCAATTGAATAAGTTGACCTCAGTAGTGGCCAAAATAATTTGTAAAAAATCAAATTCTGTAGGGATAGAAGATATTAAGGAACATACAGAAAAATTATTGGAGACAATAAACCAAGGTAAAACCAGTCAGACTCAAACCATTGAGAATATTTTATCAGGTATCCAAGAAGATTTTCTTATATCCCTTCAGCCTTTAAAAGAAGAATTAATAAATACTACTAACAACTCCATTCTTCCCCTTAGTGAGAAATTAGATATGCTTAATAATAAAGTGGACCTGCAACTTAATCTGATCAAGAATGATCTTAGAGACTTAAAAGTCCATCTGACCAACCCCTTGGGGAGTACCACACAGGAACTAAAACCTCCCAGAAAAACAACTACCCCTTATGCACCACCCTTAAAAAGAATGCACAGGATTGACACTTTCAGGCCTAGTCCCACTCCTGAAATGGAACAATACCTCAAACCTTTACCCCCTATCTCAGAATGGCCAAAGTTTTCTGTTGAAGGAAAATACAACCATATAAATTTCATCAAATGTATTGACTATACCATCAATTCCTATGAACTTCCAGAAGCCATAGCCGTAGTCAGGTTGCCTAGAACCTTTGAAGGAGTAGCACTAGATTGGTTTATTAGTAAGAGATCAAAATTAGGATCCTTACCATAAAATTCTTGGAAACTCTTAATTAAAGAACAATTTGGTTCTAGAATGTGGAAAAGAAAAATGATGAAAAATTTCAAAAATTCCTCATTTGACCCCTCCAAGGATGAAACTCACAAATGGTTCTTAGAAAAGAAAAGAAGAATAGACTGCTTCTATCCAGATGCTGATAAAGAGGAATTTAATGAAAGACTTCTCAACCTGTTTCCTGGAAACCTTAAACATAGTTTGAGATGCAGAATGAGTATGGATGCTGACTTACCAACTCTAATCAATGTTTTGGAAGTAGTAATAGATATGAATGGGTGAGACAAGAAGGCTCCTTCTACAACTCAAGATAACCTCAATACTAACAAAGCCAGTGAAAAACCTCCTCTGATAAATATCCCTGATAATAAGAAATATAATGAGAACAAGGATAAAGAAAGAATGCCTGGAACTTGTTAGAACTGTAACAAGACAGGGCATATGAGACAAGACTTCCCATTGCCAAAGAGAAAGATAGCAGTAATGGAAGGAGAACCTGATATTTAAGGGAAACAGAAATATGAAGAAACAGCTGATACTGAAGGATCTCTGCCTGAATTTGAATGGGTCCTGACTAAACCTGTCAATGTAATAGAAGGAGATATATGCACTTCTATTGAGATAAATAACATCCATGGTGACTCTAGTTTGCCCCAACAATGGGACCCCTCCATAATTCCTAGACATTTTACTGATGTCAAACCATTAACAGTTAAACCTATGAGTGGTAAGAGTTATACTACTGGTCAAACTTTTTATGCAACAGGATTATATAAAGACAGACCTATAAGGTTATTAATTGACAGTGGGGCTTTCTGTTCATGTGTTTGCACCAAATTCTTGAACAAATGGGATCCCAAATGGAAAGACCACCTTTTGCCCATCCCAAAAGCTAAGTTTAGCTCTTGCAACTCCACTATGAATGCTATTGGATTATGGACTGCTCCTATAATACTGCCCCATACCAAAGGGTATTTTTAGATTCAAGTGGAATTTTTATTATTGCTCAATGGATAATGTGACTAACTGATAATAGGAAAAGATGCTTTATGCCTATATGGCATAGATGTTTTCCAAAGTAAAGGAAGTTATTTTACTGTGGGTGGTAACTGGGACAAGAAGTTTAAGATATGCACTATCCAAACTAACTTGCCCTCTTCTAATTATCAAAAGCACTTAGAATAATTCAATCAAGAATACTTCCCTCAAGCAGCTCTAAATCAGAAACTTTCTGAAGAGAAGAAGAAAGATATATTGACATTCTGTTTTGAGAATAAAAATGCTTTCTGTACTAGAGATCATCCCATTGGTGATATCAAAGGACATGAAATGGTATTGACCTTGAATATTAAGCCTCCTCATCCTTATAACCTAAGAAGACCAGCTTATCCCTCTAGTCCTAAATCTAGAATAGCTCTTGAGGAACACATCCAAGAACTTATAAACCTACAAGTATTGAGGAAAGTAGGGCACAATAAACAATTTGATGTGACCACTCCTGTAATCATAGCTTGTCATAATGATAATTCAAGAATGGTAGGAGAATTCAGAATGCTGAATAACTACACTCAAGCAGACTATTATCCCATACCCCGGATTGATCATGCTCTGCATAACCTGTCTAAAGCCAAATACATCAATACTATGGATATGCTTAAAGGGTTCCAACAGATACTTATACGCACAGAAAGTAGAAAATTTATGAGAATAATCTGCCATTCAGGAATATATGAATACCTCTGGATGCCCTTTGGTATAAAGAATGCCCCATCACACTTCCACAGAACAATGGGTACAGTTCTAGGTACTTACATCAGACAAGGATGGATGATGGCTTATATAAATGATGTAATCATATATTCTGATGATTGGGATACTCATATGAATGAAATAAGATTATTTCTCCAAACTATCTCCAAAGAAGGATTGAAAGTCTCCATGAACAAATGCAACTTTGGATATGGAGAACTGAAAGCTCTGTGGCATATAGTCTCCGGTCTAACTCTAGCTGCTGACCAGAATAAGATAGCTGCTGTGATGAAAAGACCCATGCCTCAGAATGAAACAGAGTTTCTATCATTTATTAGTTTTTGAAGTTACTACAGACAATACATCCCAAAGTTTTCTATGCTAACTAAAAGTCTGTATGAAATATGCAACAATAACAATCTCTTTGAAATGACAAATGAGAGGTTGAAAAAATATGAATAATTGAAAATAGCTATGACCTCCACTCCTCTACTCATCCAACCAGACTACTCTAAACCCTTTAAGCTGTAAATTGATTCTTGTATGGAAGGTTTAGGAGCTGCCTTACACCAAGAAAGAATAGAAGAAGACAAACCAGTCAAGAAACCAGTACTTTTTATATCTAGACAGATCAAAGACACTGAGAGAAGATATGGAGCCAGTCAGATGGAATGCTTGGCTCTAGTGTGGGCTCTAGAAAAGTTACACTATTACTTAGAAGGCACCACTCTCCAAGTAATTACGGACTGTAATGCTGTATAAACTCTCATCAACATGAAGACTCCCAGTAGACACATGCTCAGGTGGCAAATTGCTATACAACAGTATAGAGGCCAGATGACTATAGTGCATAAAGCTGGAGCTAAAAACCAGAATGCTGATATTTTAAGAAGGAATTCTTTGCCTAATGACCCTAGAAATCCAGAATATGACCCTGAGGATCAGGATATCTTTCCTATCTTGAACATTAATATTTTTACACCAGATGCTCCAATTATTGGCATCCACCTATGTAAATTAGATACTGCTTTCTTTGATATAGTGAGATAGAACTAATCCTCTGATCTCAAGCTGCTGATTAAAATTATGGAATGTGAATCCCCAGAAGCAGCCCTGATAAATAGTTTACCTGCCTCATTAATCAAACCATATAAAGCAGGAAGGTTCACTTTTTGGGATGGTCTCCTTTACTACAGACACCAACATTCCAGTGTTTTGATACTGAGAAACAAAGAGCATATACAACACATACTTCAGGAATGCCATGAAAAATGTACATCAGGGCATCTATCCACTGAAAGGACCTTGGAGAAAGTAAAACAGACTGCTTGGTGGATAGATTGGAAAAAATTTACTATTGAGTATGTTGCTAGCTGTGAGACTTGCCAAAAATCTAATAAAACTACTTGCAAAAGGTTTGGACTCCTAAAAAAGATCTCTGAACCCAAAACTCATTGGGAAATCATTAATATGGATTTTGTCACAGGCCTCCCCCTGGAGGTACACACTCATATAACTCTGTCCTGGTTATAGTAGACAGATACTCTAAGAAGGCAAAGTTCTTACCTAACCACAAAGAAGACAATGCTATGGATGTGGCTTTGCTATTTTGGAACAGGATTATAGCTGATGTAGGTATACATAAGATTATAATCAGTGACAGAGACGCCCAATTCACTTCTGAATTCTGGAGGAATCTACATGATATACTGGGTACTAATTTAGCCTTTTCTACAGTATACCATCCCCAGACTGATGGATTAGCTGAAAGGATGATACGGACCCTGGAAGATATGTTGAGAAGATTTTTTAGCTTTGGTCTAGAGTACAAAAACTCAGATGGATATTGCCACAACTGGGTAATCCTACTACCAGCCCTGGAGATGGCTTATAATAGCAGTAAACACTCTACTACCAAAGAAGCCCCTTACATACTATAAAGAGGATGGATTCCAAACCTCCCTAGGAATACCTTGAACTATAACTTAGCCACCATCCACCCCAAATCTCTTGACTTCAAGAAAATGATATACCTGGCAAATAATAATTCTAAAAAATGGTTACAAGAAGCAGTGGAATACAACAAACAAAGATGCAACAAATCACACAGAGAACCTGGCTTTAAGATAGGAGATCAGATCTTGATATCTACTACCAACTTCAAAAATTCAGCAGGGAACAGAAAGCTGAAACTAGCTTTTGTAGGGCCATTTGTTATCAAGAAAATACACGGAAAAAATGCTGTGGAAGTAGTCTTGAATGAAGAATTATAAAGAAAGCACCCAGTATTCCCTGTTAGCTTAGTAAAGCACTTTCAACCCTGAGAAGTTAGCAAGCTCCCCCCAGTAATGATCCGAATAGAACCTGACCCCTTGAAAGAAAAAGGGAAAGTCAGCAGGATATTGAGAGAAAAGAAAGAGAGAGTGCAAGGAAAAGATGTTAGACTATACTTAGTAAGATACAAAGGAGAATCTGCAGAAAAAAATTAATGGTTACCAGAAAGTAATATACCTGATGGACCAATACATCTTAGAAACTACAGAGCCAGTAAGAGGAACTGAAATACATATGGAATTAATTTTTTTCCCAACACACTCCAGATTTTTTTCAGATATGGCCATATCTTAGAGTGGGGGAACGTCAGCTTGCTACTACTGCAGGGCAAGCTGCAAAAGTAACAGAATAACATCAATAAAATAAATAAATAAATAAAGTATTAAAGGAGAAATAATATTAAAAATATTATTTGAAATTCCGAATCTACATAAAAGTTAAGGTAGGGTCACTCACTGACACCTACCTCAAATTCCTACTGCTTATATTTTTAAATAATTTATGAAGATCTGAAAGGAGACAAGGCCTTGGTATTTTGGCCATTTCAATATTTCACATGAAAACCCACGTATAGGTTTCAAAGTGAATTTTGTGACAGAATCCAAGAATTCTGTGATTTGGAGGAGTTACAGGCAGAAACCTGATTTGTCACAATTCCCGCACAAAGCCGCGGCAACCAATACACCAGCGCGTGCCTGAGAAGCATCACTGCCACCCTGTCAGTGTACCATGACAAGCTGTGTACACATCCCTAGGCATCTGACAAGTATGCAGCCACGGGACTACATGCTGACAGAGTAACAGGCCGCTTGATAAGCCTAGGTACCATGTAAAGGTGCTACAACCTAGAAGGGGAAATTCTACATATGTAATAAATGTTCCTGTGGATATTAGATAATCTAAAAATACATAAAAGTATATAAAAATACTTAAATAACCTTTCTATGTATTTTTTATAAAATATAATTAAAAATACCAAATATGTCAAAAGTAAGATAACTACTATTTGTAAAATATCTTAAAATACTTTAAATATACAATTGTGAGAACTTCAAGACATCAGTATTATTTTGACATACTAAGAGAACTGATGATGTAAAAATATTACATGAATTCCCATAGCTTATATTTTTAATTAATTATTTCAAGTAAATCAACTGAATTGTGAAAATAAGGAGTAAAATCAATATCCAGTTTTTACTCCAATCAGCTAATAAATAATGAGAAACCACTCAACATCAGATTACCCGTAGGAATGTCTGCTACAAGAATTATTAACATCCTGGGAATATTTACTTAAGATAATTGATTAAATAATTAAATGATGTGGATAGATTACTGTTATTCACATGTCTAAATATCAATCAAAAGGTAGAATAACTCCCCTTAACTGTGGAATTAGATGTTACCCGTGCTAAATTACCAAGAACATGTGACAGGCTACCACTGGTTACCCTGCTAGCCTTAGCACCCCTCCCTTTGAGCCCCTGTATCCCTCAGAAGGACAGAATTGGGACTCAAAAAGCTATAAATATAGAGCTCTTTTGAGGATATTGATACCCAGAGACCCAGTTATATTTACATCCAGACACAGTTCCAAGGTAATCAGATAATTATGAGGGATAAGTAAGTGATTTATGGATTTATTCTGATTAATAATATCCATCCCTAACCCTTTTTATCAATTTAAACTGCTGAACAACCTTTTTAACCCCAGTAATAGGTTTAAACCATTGGTGAATGTCCCAAACAGGTACCTAAAGTATTAAATAATATATCAATTAGTCTTATTATCCTTTTTCTTTCCTGGAAGATTGGTTACAAGGCCCTGCAACTCCACCATATTTTTTATATATATATTATCTTTGGGCAATATCTCCTTTAATAATATAAATTGAAGGTTCCAAAGTAACCAGGTATACATGTTTTCAAAGTGAATTCCCTGAAGAGAGGTTTTAAATATCCCCAATATTATTGTGGCCCCTCTATTAATGTATTTAATAATCAATTTATTAATATTGATTAATAATATTAAAGAAAACCAAACCAATCAGCCTTGCAATAGCTTTATCCAAATATTTTACAGATTTTTTGCTGCATTGATTGAATAATATATTTATTATTTATTCTATCACCTCTTTTAGCTAAAGGATAGCAAGGTTCTAGGCATCCAGGAGGCTGAAAGTTTTAGTCTTTAGCCTCAATTGATTTAGCTTATACTTAAGGAAAATTTGTTTCCTGAGCCCTAGATTTGGTTGGAAGGGATGGTGGGGATGGAGTCAATTGTGTGGAGGTCAATTGGGATTGGGGTTTGGGTTGTTGGCTGAGTTGGATTGGACAGTGGTCTTTGTGGTTTCCGGGACCGGCTGGCGGTGTCTCTGGGGGTTTGTGGTGGTTGGATGATAGTTGGGTGGGACCCGGTTGTTGTTCCTCAGGTTCAAGGGCCTGGCAGTGATGATCTCAACAAAGGCTTTGTTGAGGTTGATTGAGGCAACAGTGGCCGCATGGTTGCTCCTGGCCTTTTCCAGATTGTTGGATTTGACTGTTGTGATGTTGGTTGTCTCCTTGACAACAATCACTTGATCATGGTGGGCATGATGATGATGGTTGTCTGGAAACCTAAAGTAGTGATCCATCTGCCCCATAAAGCTCTGCAGCTCAAGTGCAAATCCAATTGATGTTGTTGTAAAAGACCAGTTGTGTGCCTTCAGTCAATCCCACTTTATCAGACACCAGTGCAAGGTGGTACTGTTGCTTTGGAATTGAGAAATTGTTTGTTCATGGTTTGATAGAGTCTGAATTAGACAATGGAATACCAAGAGCTGATCCACTTCTTGGGAGCTGACTTGTTGGAGCCTTCCCAAGTTCATGATGAAGAGGAGGATTGAATCAAAAAAATGAAAGATCTGTGGCTACCCACCCATGAAAAGCTTGAGAGGGGCTGGGAGATCTAAGTATCTAAGCATAAGTTAGGATAGTTGATTGACTCGAGCTGAGTACGCTCAGCAAGTTTCTGCTTTTGCTTAGATTTCTGGAGGTCAACCTGCCTACACAAGCACATATGTAAATATTTATTCAGATTGAGATAGACAGTCAAGAGTTGTAGATGAGGCAAGTGGCCATAGGACCCTAAGCAATAGGCTGATTTTTGGTTTTCTCTCAGGGTGTGATGTCCATTGGGTGATAAAGGGATAGATAGAAATTACAATTGACAAGTCATTTGGCTGACTTACCTCCAGAGGAAGGAGGGGATACTCAAGATTTGCTCCAGATTGGAAGAGGATTGGAATTGAACTTGGGCAAGAGGGATCCAAATAAATTGATGGATGGAAATAAGCGGGTGAGCTGATGACTTCAGCCAGAGTGAATGGGTGTAAGTCAAAGTCTAGGCTGACTAAGGATATTGCTTGAAGGAGTGATGGATGATCAGGCCAGCAGTTGATGTGGATTAACGGAGCGGGATTGAAAGGTGTTAGGGTAGGTAGGATCAGGGGCGTCTGACAAAAGTGGTCCTATTGATATGTGTATGTAAGAGTGCTAATCATAAATATTGATAAAACAAAGGTTGCAAGAATTGAGCTGGATGGTGCAGGAGAAGAGGAGGTAGGTGTGAGGGGAGGGATTGAGTGGCTAAGGGGGGGGGGGGAGGGGGGGCATTAGTGGGGATTAAGGGAGAGGGGGTGAGGAAAGGCTGATGAGCAGGAGGGGGGGAGCTTACCTGAGGAAATATGCAAGGAGGTGGGGGGGACCTAAAGGTGGGTGGAGAGTTGTATCAGCATCCAATGATGGGGAGTATGAGGAGGAGGGGCGGGAGCTTACCAGGGGGGGGAGTGGTGGGTGAGGTGGAGGTGATGGGTGAGGTGGAGGTGGAGGGTGAGGTGGAGGTGCTGGGTTAGGTGGAGGTGGAGGGTGAGGGGGAGAGTGGACTGGCGGTTGGTAAGGAGGAGAGTGGACTGGTGGTTTGGTGGGGTGAGGTGGATGGTTTTGAAGTTTTGGTTCTGCTTTTGTCTAAGTCCACCAAAAAAAAAAAAAATCCAAGTCAGCAGTTCAGTCAGCTTTTTTGAATTTTCAACTTGCTTCTGGGAAGTTTGATTGGGCATGTTGAGAAAGATGGCAATTTGATGTGGTGCGATGAGATGATGATGGAATTTTTGTGAAGATGGATATGTGAAGAAAGAGATGTGAACCAATGGAGATGTGAAGGGATGGAGATGTGAAGCAATAGAGCTGCAAAGCAATGGATATGAGATGTGTGTGATGTGATGGATATTGGATTGGTATGGATTTTCTGAGGTTGAGGTGTGGATGGGTGTTTTGCATGCAATGGATGGTGGATGGATGAAAATGGTGGGTTTGATGTTTGAAACCCGCCATTTTGAAATACACCAGTTAGTGGGTATTTGTATTTCAGAAACCCACCATTAAATATGGCTGGTTTTGTCAAAAAAAATGGAGGGTTTCTAATGGCAGATTTTCTAAAGCTGATACTCCCCATTGGAGGATCCAAAAAAAAACAATGGGGGAGTAGGGGGGAAAAATCTGGGAGGGAGGATAGAAACAAAACTTGTTCCAAAAGGCAGATATGAAAATTGGGTAAAAATTGATTAACCAAAAATAGAAATTTTTTTCCTGGTCCAAGCTTGATTACAAAAACAAAGGGGCATATCAGAGTTAAGAAAAACGGCCATTAAATATTAAAAAAACCCACTTATTTCACATCAGAAATGTCTGATTTACCCAAAAATTGATGGGTTTTTTCAAATAAAATATTTAAAGGCTTTCACCGCCTCAACCACAAATCATTACAAATCATACACCCCTGGTTTCAACCTCCAACCTCATCAGAAAAATTTGATTTATTGCTCTGATCACTTCATCACTCTCATCTATTTATTGCTATTCTCATGGCTTCATCTCTCATCCCCTCATAACTTTATTTCTCTCATCAAGTTATTGCTCTCATCACTTTATCACTCTCATCTCTTCATTTCTATCCTCATCACTTCATCTCTCATCCCCTTGTCACTTAATCAATCTCATAACTTTATTGATCTTGTCACTTCATCACTCTCATCAGTTCATCTCTCATCCCCTTGTCACTTAATCAATTTCATAACTTTATTGCTCTTGTCACTTCATCTCTCTCATCACTTCATCTATCATCCCCTTGTCACTTAATCAATCTCATAAATTTATTGCTCTTGTCACTTCATCACTCTCATCACTTTAACGCTCTCATCACTTCATCACTATCATCACTTCATCACTCCCATCACTTCCTTACTCTCTTCACTTGAATGTTCTCATGGCTTGATCCATTCATCCATCTTACTCTTTTCAAATGGCCCCTCAGAAAACCTCCCCCCACAAGTCCACACAAAAATCCAATCCCCCAAGCAAACATCACCAAGGAAATCTACATCAAACAATCCTCCCACATAAGATTCCAAAGGCTCATTCAGCTCAAGAGAGCTGATCATATCATCCTTGTAAATTGGCTCAAAAGTCCCTCCAACTATGTCACTGTCACAAGGGCTGCTGACATGCAAGCAGGGCTTGGTGGGACAAGGTTCCATGTCTGAGCTGTCTAAGTTGGGAGAGTACAGTTGAAGGATGTACAGTGTACATGGGAGTCATGACACTATGTACTAAGTAGAGAGAGTATGTAATACAATCTGCAGGAGGATGTACATAAAGATTCCCAAAGGATAAACCACACAGAGGAGGTATGGGTTAGACAGAGAGATAACCCAAAGAGGTATGGGTTAGACAGAGAGGTAACCCAAAGAGGTATGGGTTAGACAGAGAGGTAGAGTAGAGCCTGGTAGATTGAGTAGTGCAAGCCTATGGAGTCTATCTGTGTATAGTATGAGGTTAGACTATATGTAGATATGTACTGCATGAAGATCCTGAGGTATATAGTTACTGGAGACATATTGATGTAAGTCTCCTGAGCCCTGAGGTTGAAGTTCCTAAGAAAGTAGATTGGGCCTGAGGGTAAGACTGAGGTTAGACTGAGTTTGGTGTCAGTATGACAGTACCCCCTGGTGAAGAAAAGGGCATCTCCTGATGACCATAAAAAGGAGAGGTTGAAGAGGCCATCCAGGTTGTCCTTCAGCCATGTCTAACTTGATTTTTCCTTCCCCTTACCCACAACCATCACCACCATCCACCCCATTACCACCTTTATCTCCTTACACCAGATCACCTACACCAACCTATCCAATGGAGAAGACCAACGATTATCATCCAGTCCAGCAATACTACCCAAGTTGTGATAGGTGCGTCAAGCTTGGAAGAATCTGCACCACCAGTATCAAGCACAATTCTACCAAATGTGAAAGTTGTAGGCAGTATGGAAGAATGTGTGATATGGATAAGCAAGGCAGAAAGGCCTTGGGGCCAACCTTATGGGTCCTGGAGAAGAGTCAACCTTTTGAAGTAAAAGAGGCTCCAGATGATGATGCCATGACCTTGGGTTACTCATCCAGACTTGATGAATCTTCAGGTAAGTGCTTCTGGATTTAGTATTGAAGGTGCTGGAGTGCTGATAAAGGTTTTCAATAGTCCGTTTGATGCAGGAGAGATTGAAGAAAACGCAAGAAAAGAGGGAGGCACTGCGTCGAACCGGTAATTTGGCCATAGATGGTACGTCAAGGCGTCCACAGGAGGAGTGCAGTGAGGCATTTATACAATGGGGAACCCCTCACGTAGATTCGGACGAGGAGGTGGCCAAGGTCCCCCCAAAAAGGGTACAAAAAAAAGGTATTTTGGAATCCGTCAAACCCGTCAAAGGAAGTTGTTGAAGCGTCAAAGGGGTTGGTCAAAGCGTCAAAGGGATTTGTCAAAGCGTCGAAGGGGTTCGTCGAACCGTTGAAGCGTTGAACTTTGAAGCGTCGAAGCAAATAGTCAAAGCCTCAAAGCTCACCGTCAAAGCGTCAAACGTCAAAGCGTTGAAGCAAATTGTTGAAGCATCGAAGCCCACCGTTGAAGCGTTGAAGCAATTCGTCGAAGCGTCAAAGCCCACCGTTGAAGCGTTGAAGCAAACCTTCAAAGAGTCAAAGCAGATTGTCGAAGCGGAGATGATGATGAAGACGCCAAAGGGAGTTTGGAGATGGAATTAAGTGATATGGATGAGGATAGAGGAACCACCAAAGAGATTGTTAAAGGAAAAGGAAGAGAGATCATTGTTGAAGAAGGGGGCAGATCAGATGATTCTTTGGAGTTAGAAGATTTGAGGAACAAGATGAAGGATTTGGAGGTGAAGATGAAGGTGGTGGAAGACAGAAGGAATAGAAGGAAAGGGATTGAAAGAAGGGGTGAAACTGAGGTCTGGTTGGAGGAGTTGGAAAGTGGGGAAAGGTTATTGGAGATGATGGAAGGAAGAAAGTTCAGAGAAGATTCTGTTTTAAATGAAGATCAAGTTAATCAATCTTTGGAGATTTATAGTAGGAATTCTAGGACTTTAAATTCAAATTTTCAGGAAGGTTTAAAGAAGGGTTGGGGTAGTGAGATAAGAAAAGAGAAGTATGGGTTTTTAGAAGCTAGAAAGAAAAAATTTTTAGAAATAAAGAAAAGACTAGCTGATATTTTGGCTTTAGCTGGGAATACTTTTGAAGTAGGGACTACTATAAGGGGGCCAAATTCTTATCAATTTGCCAAGTTAAAATTAGTAAATACTTGGATGTCTAGAGTAAAAGAGTTGGAAGAATTGATGTGTGAAGCTATCTAAAAAGTTGTTTATATAAAATTTGTTTTATTTTATTATTATTTTTTTGTTTTTGTTTTTATTTATATTTTCTTGGAAGGGGGGTAATTGATCTTTTCTTTTTTTTTGCTAAGGTTGAAGAAAGGGAAAAAGGAGACAGAATCTTTATTTTTTTATCATTTTATTGATATATATATATATATATATATATATATATATATATATATATATATTTTGAAAAGGAGAGTAAGGTTTGTATTGTTTTTTATTTTAAGGATGACTTTGGTTTTGAGGGATAGAGTGTATGGAAGTCTTGAAGTAAAGTAGGGCAGTTTAGAGATGAAGTCCATAGAGAGTGAAGTCCAGGGAGAATCTGGAATTGGTAAGGGTTGGAGGAGTCCAAACTTTTTGTGGTGACTGGCTTTGTTTCTGCTGCAAAGGTAACAAGAAGAAACATAATCTTTGATAAAGGAAGTCATATTTTCCCAATGGAAATCTCTTTTGACTAGATCAGCTGTTTTGTCTTGTCCAGGGTGGCCAGAGAGGGGAGAGTCATGTCTTTGTTTAATTATTTCAAGTTGGAGTTGTTCATCCTCCTTGGGGATTGCTATTCTGTTTTGGAAAATAAGGAGTCCAGTGTCTGGGTCTATAAGGTAACTCTTTACTTGTTCCTTTTTATGTAGTTTCTGAATAATCTTCTGGGTTGATTTGTTGGAGATCTGGGACTGAATTAAGGTTTCCAATCGTTTTTCAACCTGTTTTGCAGAGATAAAGAAAATTCTAGAAGGTTCAAAGTCAGTCTGTTTCAAGAGTTGTTTGACATTTTCTGGATTCTTTTCTGCATAGGGCATCCCCCCTTTGGGATAAACGTTGTCTCGACATGACAAGAAATCAGGCACTATTGATTGCTTTCCAGGTCTATAGACTATAGTGAAGTCAAATTCAGACAGAAACTCAGCCCAACGGGCTTGGCAACGAGTCAAGACTTTGGAGGTCATGAAATATTTAAGAGATAAGTGATCAGGGAGAACTTCAAAGGGAGAAGAAAGACTGAGGAGGTAAGCTCTCCAGATCTTGATGGCCCATACAATGGCCAGGAGTTCCTTATCGTGGATTTCATAGTTCAGTTCAGCACTACCCAATTTCCTGCTGTCCAAAGCAATTGGGTGTTTGGATCCATCAAGAGAGACTTGGGTGAGGACAGCCCCTAGGGCATAGTCACTGGCATCAGTCTCCAAAAAGGTTTGTAAGGAAAAATAAAAATGCCTGAGTACAGGAGCTTTAGTAAAGGCTACCTTGAGTTCCTCAAACTGCTGCAGAGCCCCTGGGGATAAAGGAAAGATGGGGTCTGCTCTAGTTAGAGCAGTGAGGAGGTGCAACTTTCTGGAATAGTTAATGATAAACCTGCGATAAAAATTAGAAAAACCCAAAAACTGTTGCAAGGCCTTTATGTTTGTTGGTGGTGGCCAGTCCAAGATCTTCTGGACCTTGGAGTTGTCCATTTCAATGCCACTTCTGGAAATGACATATCCTAGATAGTCCGCTGAGGAGGCATGAAATTCACACTTAGAAGCTTTTGCATATAAGTTGTTCTTCTGAAGTCTGTTCAAGACTTCACACACATGAGCTGTATGTTCTGTTAAGTTTTTGGAAAAAATAAGAATTTCATTGAGGTATACCACCACACAGATGGTCAGAAGGTCTGCAAAAATGTCATTAACAAGACATTGAAAAGAGGCAGGAGCATTGGTGAGTCCAAAAGGCATTACCAAATATTCAAAACTCCCAAACTGAGTTCTGAATGCTGTAAGATGTTCATCCCCTTCCTTAATTCAAAGGAGATTATAAGCACCCCTGAGGTCAATTTTGGAAAAAATGGTAGAACCAGAAAAGACTGTTAATAAGTGAGTTATGGGAGGAATGGGATACCGGTTCTTTTGAGTCACAGCGTTGAGTTTGCAATAGTCAACACACAATTGCAAACCACCATCCTTCTTTCTTACAAAGAGGAAAGGTGCTCCAGTGCTGGAAGTGCTGGGGCAAATGAAACCTTTCTCTATATTTTCCGCTATATAGGCTTGTAGGGCCTCCTTCTCATGGTGACTAAGGGAGTAGATAGGCCCAACTGGAGGCATAGGGCCTTCCAGTTTGATATGATTGTTGTAAGCGCAATGAGGAGGGAGTTTATCAGCTTTGAACTTGGGAAAAACATCTCAAAAGGTATGATAAGCATCAGGAACTCTCTCCATCACAGTTTCAATTTCATCAGTTTCCTCATCTTCATCCAAACCTTCTGCAGTAGCCTGCTTTGCGTCAGAGTCAGAAGTGGAAATAATCATACGCAAAACTTGAACAGATAGATCATCCTCCATATCCTCCAAGAATTTCAGAGAATTTCCAAAGAATATCCTGTTCACAGAAGTAGTTGTTGAACTCAAAGGGAAGTGTTTTTAGTGCATAGATTCTGAAAAGGGGACAGGAGCAGTGACCTGCAGGTTCACTGGCGGAAAGGAAGTAGTGGCCAAGGAGAGTTGAACGGAAGAGGAATGATCCAAAGTTGGTTGGTGTCTTGGGGTGATCAATCCCAGTTGCCAATTTACCTCTGGGTTCCAGAAATGGAGGAAGTCAATACCTAGAATAATGTCTTCTTTGGGGGGAGTATCAACAATCAAGAAATCCCATTCTAAGTTGGGAAAAGAGGGCAAAGAGAATTTGAAGGAAACCTTATGGGTGATTTCCTGGGAAGGTGAGTCAGAAGAACTGAAGGTAAATAGGAAAATAGGAGTGGTCAGGGGTTTGAGTGATAGAGAAAACTTTAAAACCATAGATTTTGAAATAACAGATTGAGTTGCTTCAGAGTCAACAAGTACACTTTAAGCCTGGTTATTGGTCAAGCAAACAAAATGTAAGTCTTTGGAAGGAGGGTTAGCGTCTTTTCTTTCCAAATTTTGTACTCAAATATTAGGAGGGTGATGGTCAAAGAGTACCACATTCCCATCACCTAGTCTTTTCCCTGTTTTGGCTTCATAGGATTGGGTTTCTGGCCAGGCTTAAAATCTGGACGTTTCCTGCAGAGGCTAATTTTGTGAGTTCCTCCACAGTAGTTACACAAACCCTCTCTTTCTCGTCTAGCTTTTTCTTCAGCCTTGAGGTTTCCATCCTCTCCTACGTTGGGATTAGGGACATAGGTTGGAGTAGAATTAGTAGGGGTTGGCTTTGTCTTCCCCTTAAACCTACCTGGTTGGCTGGTCTGTTGAGATTTCTGAGGATTTGGAAGACTGGGTCCAGGTCTTGAGGTCTGAGGGAGAGTGAAGGACTTCTCCCGGATCCTTTCATGGTAACAAGTGTCATACTTAAGAACAATATCCATTAGGTCTTGCAAGGTTTCTTGAGGTCCATCATAACCAGCTAGTTGGTCCAGTAATCTGGCTGGGAGACCCTGTCTAAAATGAAAGAAAAAGGCTTTATCACCCCACCCAGAGAACTTGGTCATAAGTGTCCTGAATTCAGTGATATAGTTAGTAGCATAACCACTGTCTTTCATCCTAAGGAGGGTTAACTCCTTCTCAGAACGCTGGATTTCTAGACGATCCCCAAAAAGGTTATGAAGCTGTTGAGTGAATAGAAGCCAGGAGTTAAGTATGAAGTCTGGCTCATGATTACCAATGTGAGCAAGATAGGGTTGGATCCATCGACTGGCATTTCCTGAAAGGTAAGAGACTGTAAAAAATACTTTCTTTCTGTCATTAGCAAAAACTCTCTCATCATTTGCAAAAATGAGTTAACAAGCTTGAAGGAAAGGTCTAAGCTTGGTTGGGTTAGTTCCATCAAATTTATCTGGGGCATTAATAGATGGAGATTTAAAGTTAGCAGAGGGTCCATGGTCAGCAGGTTTAGAAAGTTGAGTAATTGCAGTGGTCATTTGCTGAAGAATGGCCAGCAGGGCAGGGTCAGTTGAAGGAGCCTGAGTGGTGGAAGGAAGGTTGGTGTGTGGGGAAGGTGAAGGGACTGCTGTTGCATTAGAAGTTTGACTAGGATTACCCTCTGGGGATGGTGAACCCAGGCCACTCAAGATTCTGGAATCAAATCCTGAGTCTTCATCCTCTTCATCTTCCTCACCTTCTCCTGGGATTGGGACCATGCTTGCATCATAGTCAGGAGAGTCCAAACCATGGTAACCTGGGCTTGGAAACTGACCTGTGATCCTGTGGAGGCTAGAATTGTCAGAAGAAGGAATAGTAGAAAGGGATACTTGGGGAATAGGTTCCAATAAACCTGTATCCATAGGATTGGAAGTGGTAGCCACTGGTGCAATCAGGTTAGAAAAGGTCCTACCTGTTCCACAAGATCTAGGGGTAGAATAGTCAGTAGGTTCAGTGGTACCTCTCCCCCTAGAGCTGGGGGTGACTGCTGGGCTGGAAATTTGAGAAAAAAGAGCACGTCGTGGGGGCATTCTTACTTCTAAGAATAATTAGTTACCCAAAAGTTGTTCTTCACCTTGGAGCAAGAATAAAATTATTAAAAAGGGATTTTTTCTTCCTCTGATTACCTTTATGGGACAGTTCAATACTGGTTACTATACCTTGTCTAAGTGTCAAAGTTTTGAAACGTCAAAGCGTTGAAGCGTTGAAGCGTTGAAGTGTCAAAGCATCAAAGCGTCAAAGCGTCAAAGCGTCAAAGTGTCAAAGTGTTGAAGCGTCAAAGCATCAAAGTGATACTTAGAGGATGGAGAGCTGGAGCTCTGAGTTGGTTTGACAGTAAGGTAAGGGAAGCAATGAAAATGGCCACAAATCAAATAGCCAAGTTCAAGGTTGGGACAGAAATAAAGCAAACAAAAATTGCCACAACTCAATAGCAAAATTTGATGCTGTCTAAAAGGATAGGGAGGGTGGTTGGTGAAGAAGGGGTTATTGGGGAAGAAATCAGTTTAATGTCACAAGGGCTGCTGACATGCAAGCAGGGCTTGGCACAGAGGGGTCTCTACCCACAGTAGGCTTGGGGGCAAGGTTACTGAAGGAGGCTAACAGGAGCAGAGGAGGATTGGGTTGAATGGTGCTGAATGACACTTGGTGGGAAAGATCTCCTAGTAAGAAGTAGTAAACTGATTTCTTGGGGGAAGAATCAGGAAGAGGAAAGAGGAGGCTTATTAAATAGACAAGAGGTTGGAACTACAACAGAGGTACAAGTGATTGGGGCTCAGACTACACACATGATGTCATGGGAACAGTCTAAGTAACAGAGAGGGCTGATCAGGGATGCTACTACATTAGGTTAGGCTGCTTCTACATTGGGAAAAGGTTCCATGTCTGAGCTGTCTAAGTTGGGAGAGTACAGTTGAAGGATGTACAGTGTACATGGGAGTCATGACACTATGTACTAAGTAGAGAGAGTATGTAATACAATCTGCAAGAGGATGTACATAAAGATTCCCAAAGGATAAACCACACAGAGGAGGTATGGGTTAGACAGAGAGATAACCCAAAGAGGTATGGGTTAGACAGAGAGGTAACCCAAAGAGGTATGGGTTAGACAGAGAGGTAGAGTAGAGCCTGGGAGATTGAGTATGTGCAAGCCTATGGAGTCTATCTGTGTATAGTATGAGGTTGGACTATATGTAGATATGTACTGCATGAAGATCCTGAGGTATATAGTTACTGGAGACATATTGATGTAAGTCTCCTGAGCCCTGAGGTTGAAGTTCCTAAGAAAGTAGATTGGGCCTGAGGGTAAGACTGAGGTTAGACTGAGTTTGGTGTCAGTATGACAGTCACTTTCTTTGGATCTGAAAATTAAACACAATTTGGCCAACCTCCATTCTCTAAGGTTAATGGTTATCTCCTACTTTCCAATGAACTCAAGAATAAATCAAAAGGTAGGCTGGATCTTTCATCCAAACAGATGAGGGAGAAATTCAAGAACTATTGAGGCAAGTACAAAAAGTCCCACTCAATGTCAATCTCCAATGGCTTTGGTATCACAAAATTGGATAAAGCCATGAGAATCAGCTTGGTGGTTGATAAGTTGGACTCTATTTGTTCTTTTTATATTCAAATGGATGAAATCTTTGGAAAAAAGGCCAAAATTACCCCCTTAGCTGATTTTGATTCCCAACAATCCAATTCCATTGATGCTGAGGACTTGGCTGTAGATGCCTAGCCAAGCAACCATGACCCTGCTGAAATTTTTGTGTGGCCCCAATCGAATATAGAGGAGGATATTATAGCTCAACCACCTCCAATCATTTATACATCAGCATTGATCAACCTTACAAACCCTTCCTTGGACCCCTCACTTACTTCTTTGGATTTCTCTCTTCCTGGGGTTGAAGAACTCAAAAAACTTTCTAATGAGGAGCAATTTATTCCACCATCTCCATTAAAATCAAAATTTGTTCAATTAGGGAAGCAATTACTTGTCTTTTCTTTCTGGTTAATCCAGTTTAATTTATATTTTAAGAAAACAGGCTCATCCTTTTCTTAATGGCCAAAAAATCAAGCCAATGGGGTCTCCCACATCACCTTCAAATGAGAGTGATGGTGTTTCCATGCAAACATCCTCTCCAAAGGGAAAGAAAAAGGCCTCCAATTACATCAAAATAAACCCCAATAGCAGTCAAAAGAGGAGAAACACTTCAATTTTTTGCTGATTTGAGGATATCATGGAGGAGCAAGATTCAAGTGAGTGCATTCATGGAATTTCCTTGCTTTTGAAATCAAGCTCATTGATATTCCCCTCCAAAAATCAGTAAAATTACAAATTTAATTGGAAAAACTTAAATTTGAAAAGCAAAGGTGGAATTTTAAGCTGACTATTGATTTTCAAAAGCAGAAATCCAAGAGTTGGGCTCTTCAAAATAAATTGGATGCCAAGTGGAAATTGAAACAGTCTGAGCTGGAGTTTTGAAAAGAGCAAAAAGAGAAGGATTGACAGGAAGACCCACTGGAAAAGGAGAGGGAACAACTTGCTATGGAAAAATATAGTTTATTGGTGGCCATGGAATGTATTTGTAGCAGTAAAATGGTGGATGAATGCCAGAAAATTACTCAATTGCTTGGCTTGTAAATATATTTACCTTGATAAAAGTTTTAGAAAGAAAAAAAAAATTATGTTTGATTAAAACAATGTTTGAGACTATTTTTAACTCCACCAATAAATTAATCTTTTTTATTTTTTTTTACATTTTTTTTCTAGAGTATATTTTGCCACTGTTCAAGTACTTAAAAGTCCTCCTAGTTGTTTTGTTAATTTGCATAGACATGGCCAGTCTTGTATGAGTGGAATTCTACACAGCTGGAAAGGTACAGTGCTTGTAATTATTTGCTGACCAAATCATTTTAACCACACCTTTTTCTTTGAAATCAATACCCAAAAGAAATTCAGGAAAAACAAATTGGCCATGAGATACTTGATATTCATCCCCAGCATTGATAATTTTTCCATTCAATTTTTTGGTTGGGACCACCAGTAAAAAGGAATAGGAAGAGATGTTGCCTTTTTCAATGTGCAGTGTGGAAACAAGAGGAGGGTACTAGTTACATAATTGATGGTCCTAGCATCTTTAAGGATAAGGATGCGCCCATTTAAAGAGAGAGATGAATTTCCTTCCTTTCCTTTCCTTTCCATACCGTAAGACCTGATCCAATATATATGATATCCAACCTCCAAGCTGGGGTTGAGAGCGCAGACTTTATTCCCAAACTCTCAAACATAACCTAAGTACAAGGGCAATAAAATCCCAACAAAAAATAGAAAAAAAACTCTAAAAACCAGAACCCTAGCCTAACCCTAACCCTTTCCCATGCCGCAACCACCCTCAAGCCTGCCTACCCTTACACACACCCGGTTTGTCCTTCTCATGACATGGCCCTCTGTTGTGCCCTACTCAGAGCCCCCAGCGTTGTACGTATCCACCTGGCGCGCTGCATGATTTCCTGCCCCACGGGCCAGCCCGCGCTGTGGAGACTCCGTTGGGATTTGGGTAAACATTTTAGCAAATAGCGTGCTGGAAGTCACTTGAGGGGCAATTTAGTACTAAAACTACTGATAAGATAGATGAATAATAAGGGTGGTTTTGAATTTCCTGCCCCTCCAAGTACCATAGTAGTCTCACAAAAATAGAAGAAAAGAGATTTGTGGCTGATTTTCAAAAAAAAAAATGCTACTATAGTAGTCTCTATCAGACCTAGGATCAATGTATTCAAGCTTGATAAGGAAGAAATGGAGGAACATATAGTTGACTGAGGCTATAGAAGCTGATTAAGGGAAGAATCCTTTATTCTTGTTTGATTGGTTACTGATGAATACTCCTTTGATATTACAGGTGATGATTGATAAAGTTGAAATGGTTGAGCCTATACTTGAGACTGATGGTGGTTGATGATGAAGATGATGGTTGAGGTAGGTGAGGATGGATGTAGATGATGGATGATGATGATTGTTGATGATGGTGATGGATGATGATGATGATGGATGGTGATTTATGATGATGATGATGGATGGTGATGATGATGGTTGATGATGATGTTGATGATGATGGATGATGATGATGGTTGAGGTAGGTGAATTATGGATGATGATGATAATAGCCAAGGTATGTTTGATGCTTGATGATGTTCAAGTTATGGGGACATGGTGGTGATGTTCAAAGGTATGGGGTATTGGGTGAATAATGGTGGTGGTGGATGGTCAAAAGTATGGGTTATTGGGTTGGTTCATGGTCAATGTCAGCTTGCTACTATTGCAGAGAAAGCTGCAAAAGTAACAAAAATAACATAAAAATAATAATAATAAAATTAAACTAAGAAGGAGTAGGAAAACCATTAAAATTTATCACAGAAATGTATTCTCCACCCAAAATTAGGTAGGGTCTGTCACTGACCCCACCCTTGAAATCCAACTCCTTATATTTTTAAATAATTAAGGAAAGAAAAACCAAAATACCATGGCACCACCATTGAGCTTTTTGGCCAATTAAATATTTCAAACGTATTGTCACATATAGGTTTCACACCTAAAATTCAGTCAGAATTGAGGTGTTGTGTATATTTTAGGAGTTACGGACAGAAATGTTTTTCATCACAATTCCCACATGCAGCCGCGGCAGCCAATCCACCCGCCCACGGCTGAGATACAGCCCTGTCACTCCATCAAGGTTGTGTACGCAGGCTTGGGCCTCTGAAAAGTACGCAGCCGCGGGACTATGGGTTGACAGAGTGACAGGCGGCCTGAGAAGCTTAGTGCCAGCTCTCTGATACCAGGAACCTTGCAGTCCTTTAGCTACAGAGAGTGATAAAATTGCTGGAATGATAATAATAATTATTATGCCAATAATAAACACTTAGGAGCTCAAATAAATGATATAATAAGAGCAGTTGCAAGGTTTAATTGGTTTGATAATAAATGGTTTTCAATATAATATAAAAGAGGGGCCACAGTATTATACTACTGGGGATCTTTACAGACTAGCAACCTCTCTTCAAGGGGCCTCCTTAGGCAGTTTAAGAACCTTGGAATAAAGATGGGTGCCTTAGAAAGGACTTATTCCACTAATGGCCGGGCTTAACAGCACAAATGGCCAAGACAGGAAGGGTAACACTAACTCTGAGCACTTTACCACAAAAATCCTGGAATAATTGGAAGGTTTTCAGACCAGATGGGGTAGATTGCTTGACTAAACTTAAATGGTTGATTGGTCAATAAGGGCAGATAATACTACTACAGACTAAGTCATAAATCACTTGCTTATATTCATATAAGCACTTGATCAACAACAACACGGTGTCTTATTGATAATAAATAATTCCTGGTAAACTGATTGTCATAACCAAATTGACTCAGTCTCCTCAGGCTTACTCAGCCCTCAGCCAACCTCAGCCCAGCTCAATCACACTCCACTACTGAACATCCTGAAGTATCCCCCTGCATATCCTGCAGCCTTTAGGTAATCTCCCAGGCACACCCTCTACCTCTCTATGGCTTGGTGCATCCTCATCTCTCCTTCAAACTCTATCTAGCATGAGAAGTACATACAGTAAAACCATAGTACATAATCCTGGCTGGACAACCCATACTCCAGCTCAGTACATGACCTTCCTGGACAGGCCCATTACTCAACCTATCAATCTGCAACCTTCAACCCAATTGGTCCACATGTAATGCCATGGACCTCCCAACCCAGCAACAGTCATCCAATCCTCAAAGCCTCCTCTCAGCTCTCACATATACTGGCCACTCCTCTCCCCTTGGACTAATTCCCCCAAGGAATTAGTATACTACTTCTTATTGGTTAGCCCCTCATCCAATAGGTGTCATCTCAGCACAAGAAAGCCAACCAGCATACCTTACTCAGCTCACCTATCCCTCAGTTGTTACTCTTACAGGATTCCCTCATCAAATCCTTCAGAGCCTTACTCCTGGATTCATCTCCTCATCATTTTCCTTACTCTACATCCCCTCTTCATTTGCAATCAATCTCTTATCTCTATCCTGAGTTCTGTGAGCAGTAGTGCCTGTGCCCTCAGCCCCTTGCACGCCAGGGGCACTTTTGACATTATACTAATTCCTTCCCCTCAATTACTACCCACCTCTATATCCCAATAGAATCATTTCATCTCCTGGATAACACTACCTACAATATTTGTGGGCGTGTGTGGTATAGAGCTAAACAGTGTGTGGCCTCCACGTTTCCAAAGGTACACCCTGCGGAATTTATCTGCCTCAACCCCTCTCCTGGAATTAGCCCTCAAACAACACTTCGACTTTGACCTTTGACTTCGACACTTTGACTTTGACCTTTGACTTTGACCTTTGACTTCAACACTTTGACTTTGACCTTCAACTTTGACCTTTGACTTTGACACTTTGACTTTGACCTTTGACTTCAACCTTTGACTTTGACACTTTGACTTTGACACTTTGACTTTGACACTTTGACTTTGACCTTTGACTTTGACGGGTTTGACTTTGACATCAAAAGAGGCGCCGGGACTGCAACGGAACCTTGTACAAGTTCAAGACATATTTTCTGCGGCCAAATTTTCTCTCTCATTTTCTCCGGGTATTTTTCTTGGGTCACTCTCCTATGGCATACTTGGAAAACATGCCTCCTCAACGTGCACGACCTTCCATCATCACCAGTCCACCTCTTACCAGGGCTGCCCGAGGATGTGGTTCTACCATAGAAATACAAGACCACAATCAATCTACTCCTCAAGCCCGTGGACAAGGGAGGACCTTTTCCAACCTCCCTGAACCAGCTTTCAACACCATGGACACTGGTATCCTTCCTCCAGCTCCTCCAAGAGCTTCTCTGTCCCCTGCTCCTCCTGTCGTCAGACCATTTATTAATCAAGTGATTGGTCAATATCCCCAAGCAGGTTATGGATTGGACTCCCCATTGTACGATCCCAGTCTAATCCCTCTCCCTGAGGATGTGGAAGAGGAGGAAGAAAGCAAGGACTCAGGTTTTGACTTGAGGATCCTTAGCAATCTTAACTCACCAACCTCTGGACCTCAGGAAGAAGCCTTCCAACCTTCTGCTTCAACTGCAACCCCAGCTCCTCCAGTTCAAACTCCTCAACCTACAACTGTGGATCCTACTCTCCTAGCCTTTCTTCAAACCATGACTTCAGCAGTGGCCAAACTCTCTCAACCCCCAACGACTAGTACCTCCTACTCAGGAACCTTCAAAGCCCCATTGATGAATCCGCCAGACAAATTTGAAGGCAATAACCCTACCAAGCTCGGGCCCTTCCTACAAGCTTGTGAACTCATCTTTGCAAACGACAAAGGGACCTTCCGTGTGTATCAAAGGAAAGTTCTGTTTGCTGTCTCCTACCTCACTGGGAACGCAAACTGTTGGATTCAACCCTACTTGGCCCATCTCACCAATCAAGAGCCCTCATTCATACTCAACTCCTGGCAACACTTCACGGAACAACTTCATACTCTCTTTGGCAATTGTCTGGAAACGGCCAAGGCAGAGAAGGAACTTGCAAACTTGAAGATGAAGGACTCTGGGTATGCCTCAACCCACATCACAGAATTTTGTTCCCTTATGACAAAAGTTTCTGGATGGGGGGATAGAGCCTTCTACTTCCATTTTCGCCAAAGCCTCCCTGCCCGACTTCTGGATCAATTAGCCGGCTATGATGGTTCTGTAGACACCCTTCAAGACCTTATGGATGTAGTGTTGGACTACAATACCAGGTACCACGAACAAGTCAAGGAGAAGTCTTCCCATCCAAGTCACTCTAAACAGCAAAATTCCTCTCAATCCCAAGCCAATTCTTCCCAGTCTGACAAGGGCAAGGGTAAGGCCAAGAAGAAAGACAAATCTGCAAAGAAACAATCCTCTCAGACCAAGCCCACCTTGGACCTAGGTCCTGATGGCAAGCTCAAGGCTGAAGAAAAGGCAAGAAGGTAGAAGGAGGGACTGTGTATTTATTGTGCAGGGAAGCACAAGACAGACAACTGAAAAAGAAGCCTGCCTCCAATACCAACTCCTCCTCCACCCCCAAGCCAAAAAACAATTAGGTGGTTTTCCTGCTGTACTCCAGGATTATCACCCCACTGACATTAGGGTACAAAAGATACAAAAAGACTACTCTGACCCACTTTCCAAAGGCTTACATTTTATTCTCTTTCACCAGGACTTGAGTTATAGTGTTTTGATTGATTCAGGTGCTACTCAATCTGTAATGGCTAACACCATGGTTCTAAAGTTTTCATTGCAGCCCATACCTCTGGGCAAACCTATTCCTCTTTTCAATTTTAGTCCAAATGAGTCACCCTCTCAACTAATCTCCCACAAGGCAACTTGGGTGGTCTCTCTTCCTTCTTTTCCTAGCTTTGAATGGGAATTCCTCCTTGTCAACGCACCATTCTCAGAAGACCTCATCCTGGGGATTGACTTTCTTCACCACTGGAATCCTGAAGTAAACTGGAGAATGGGGCTGATCACCCCAAGACACCAGCCCGCTGACAATTCTTCTTCCCAATCCGTTGAACTCAACATGGCCAACCTACCTTCAACTGGTTTCACTCGCACTCTGCCTCTGGAACTGCAGTCCATTGCACTCCCCTTCACTTCAGAACCCTTGCATCCTCAACACCCCATCCAATTTCCATCGAGTTCAACGATTTCCCACCTTGCTTGGATATTCATTGATCCCCTGACCATTCCTCTGGAGGAGGAACCTAGGGATTCATCCTTGCATATCATGCAATTGGTCACCTCTTCTAACATTTCTGTTACTCCCCATAAGAATGCTTCAGCTGACTGGGACGAGTTTGACATTGACAAAGACCCTGAAGAAATAGAAACCGTGTTGGAGAAAGTTCCTGCTGATTACCATTCTTTCCTAGATGTTTTCTCCAAGTTTAAAGCAGATCAACTTCCTCCTCACCGCGCTTATGATCACCACATTGGACTGGAAGGCCCACTCCCTCCAGTTGGGCCCATCTATTCACTATCTCAAGGTGAAAAGGCAACCCTTCAGGCCTACATAGCAGAGAATGTAGAGAAATGTTTCATCCGCTCCAGCACTTCAAGCACTGGGGCACCTGTTATTTTTGTTAAAAAGAAGGATGGGAGTTTGCGGTTGTGTGTTGCTACCGCAAGCTTAACGCTGTCACCAGGAAAAACCGTTACCCTCTTCCTCCAATGACTTTCTTACTGACTGTCTTCTCAGGTTCTTCCATCTTCACCAAAATCAACCTCAGAGGCGCCTACAATCTATTGCGCATCAAGGAAGGAGACAAACACCTAACAGCATTCAGATCTCAGTTTGGAAGCTATGAATACCTGGTCATGCCCTTTGGGCTGACCAATGCCCCAGCTTCTTTCCAAAATCTTATAAATGAAATCCTTGCTGATATCCTCACAATTTATGTGGTGGTTTACCTTGACAATATCCTGGTTTTCTCAAAAAACTTACAGGAACACATCCCTCAGGTGTGTGAAGTACTGACCAGACTAAGAAAACACAAGTTATATGCAAAAGCCTCCAAGTGCAACTTCCATGCACCCTCTGTGGACTATCTGGGCTACGTGGTCTCAGGGGATGGGATATTTATGGACAACAACAAAGTCAAGACCATCCTTACCTGGCCAACTCCTACAAACAGAAAGGCTTTACAGTCTTTCCTTGGGTTTGCTAACTTCTATTGCAGGTTCATAAAGAACTACTCCAAACAGGTCTCTCACCTCAAATCTATTGCTGGAAACAGCTCCCCTTTCAACCTCACTCCTGAAGCCTTGCAACAATTTGAAAACATCAAGCAAGCTTTTACCCAAGCTCCAGTCCTTCACCATTTTGATCACCTTCTGAGAACCTATGTTGAGACTGATGCCAGTGACTATGCCCTGGGTGCAGTCCTACACCAGGTTACTGCTGATAACACTAAACACCCTATTGACTTTGACAGCAGAAAAATGTCCAGTGCTGAACTCAACTATTAAATCCATGACAAAGAGCTCCTTGCCATTGTTTTTGCCCTCCAGCAATGGAGGTCCTACCTCTTGAGCGTTACTGACCCTTTTGAAGTGCTAACTGATCATTCCTCTTTGAAGTATCTTATGTCTTCCAAGGTCCTTACTAGAAGACAAGCCCGTTGGGCAGAATTCCTCTCTGAATTCAATTTTCTGATCACTTACAGGCCTGGAAAACTCTCAACCATCCCAGATATCCTGTCACGTTGGGACAACGTGTATCCAGCGGGGGGAACGCCATATTCTGAAAAGAACCCTGGAAATTTTCAACAGCTTCTGAAACAAAATGAAGTTGAAGCTTCTAAACTCTTTTTTATTTCTGCTAATAAACTTTAAAATCAACTGAGTGAATTGACTTCTGGTCAACAAGCTGACAAGTTATTTCAGGGAATCATTAAAAGATTGAATAAGAATGAAGAAGTAACTGATTACTCCTTAGACCCCTTTAGTGGCTTTCTCCTGTTCCAGGGTAAAGTGGTCATACCTGACAAAGCTAACCATCTTAAACAAAAATACTCTATCAAAGACATGATTCTCCTCTTGCAGGTCACCCTGGCCAACAGAAGACTCTCAACCTCATCAAGAGATCCTTCTCCTGGAATGGAATGTCAAAGGATGTCAAGAACTACGTTTCAGCCTGCTACCTTTGCAACAGGAACAAGGCAAGGCATGAAAAGAAACTAGGACTTCTCAAACCTCTTCCAATCCTTGATGGCCCTTGGACCTCTCTTTCTATGGACTTCATCTCTCAACTCCCTCTCTCCAATGGATTTGATTCTATCCTTGTTGTGGTGGACCGTTTCTCTAAGATGGCCCTCTTCATTAAAGCAACTGGTACACTGACTGCAGTAGAACTTGCTAACCTTTTCATCAGTCATGTCTTCTCCAAACATGGCCTACCTGCTGACATCATAAGTGACCAAGGCTCCCTATTCATCTCTTCTTTCTGGAAAACACTTTGTGAAAAATTACAGATACAAAGGAATCTCTCCACAGCCTACCACCCTGAAACAGATGGTCAAACTGAAAGAGTCAACCAAGTACTAGAACAATACCTCAGAATGTATATCAGTTACCATCAGGACGACTGGGATACTTGGCTCCCCTTGGCAGAATTCTGTTACAACATCAGTGTCCACACTTCTACCCAGCAATCACCCTTCTTTACCCTCTATGGAAGGCACCCAAGTTTTGACTTCCTGCATGTGTTGGACAACCAACCTGCAAGTCACTACCTGGACCAGATTCAGAAGAACCAGATTCAATTAAAGAAAGAATTAAAAGAGTCTATGGATAAGTATAAGTACTATGCTGACCTTAATAGAAAAGACATTCCGAAAGGTATTGCTCCTGGGAACAAAGTTTGGTTATCTTCAAAGAATATCAATACTAACAGACCTTCCAAGAAGCTCTCTGAGCGTTGGTTGGGTCCTTTTCTCATTATTGAATGTATAGGATCTCATGCTTTCAAACTCCAACTCCCTGATCAATGGTCTTCCATCCACCCCATTTTCGACGCTTCCCTTCTCAGACCCTACTCCTCAGACCCAGACTCTCCTAACCACCATCCACCCCCAGAACCAGTGGAGATTGATGGCCAGGAAGAGTTGGAAGTGTCTCAGATCCTGGACTCCAAGATTATACGTGGCAAACTCCTCTATTTAGTCAAATGGAAATGTTTTTTAGAAGACTCTGAAAGAAACTCATGGGAACCAGTAGCCAATCTCACCAACTGTTCAGAACTCCTCCGCGACTTCCACGCACTCTATCCTTCCAAACCCAAACCCTCATAATCGCCATTCTGGTTCCCCAACCAACTCCACCCTTTTCCTTGTGCTTTCTCCATAATTCAAAAAAAATTCACTCCCGCTCTCCCACAACAATAAACCAAACCAAACCTATCTCCATTTCATCCATCTACATCCAGAAAAGTAAAAGAAAACAAACAAATTTTCTATCTACCACTCCCTTTCAATCTTATCAATCAAATCAGTAATTTTAGCTACCCAAACACTAGCCAATTTTATCTTGCTTCCCTCATATTCCTCCTTATCTTTAGCAGTAGCTCCCAACTCATATGTTACACCAGAAAAAGATAAAAAATCCTCTAGCTCTGCCAACACTTCCTTTTTTGCCTCCTTCTTCTCCTTCTTCCTCTCCACTTCTTCCCCATTATTCAAACTCCACCCAAAAATGGCATTGCTCCTGGAATACTTTGAAAACCTCCCAAGACGCCTTTCAATCTCCTTCAAGTCCCCCACTGGATCATCTTCAATAGCATCCATGGGTCCAAGTACTTTTCCTCCAGAGCAAGCATAAAAACCAATATCCCCCTGGGTCACTTTCCTATATCCACCTATCACTCCATCCTCAGCCAGTAACCTCCCAACCAACTCTCCAACAGACTGAGGGCTGGGGGAATCATCCTCCAATTCTATAACTTCCTTACCCTTTCCCTTACCCTGCTCCACTCCACCTCCTTCCCTTTCCATGTTTCCTGTTTCCTCTTCTTCTTCTTCCTCTTCTTTGTCCTCTTCTTCTTCCTCTCCTTCTTCCTCTTCCTCTTCTTCATCATTGTCAGGCTCCCCAGGAGCATCTTTGTCCTTGTCCTCCTCTTGCCCTGCTTGGACACCCTCCTCAACTTTTACTTTGACGGGTTTGACTTTGACTTCAATAAAGGCGGCAGCGGCGTTCCCGGCGGTTGGCTCCCTGGTGGTTCGAACCACTTTCAAACTTCGAGCTTTGACGTCTCTTTGACGCTTTGACGCCTCTTCAATCCCCTCTCCGCTACCTTGCCCATGCTTTGACCGGATCACCACCGCTTCGACCGCCCTTTTACGCGGCTCATTCACCTCAACCACCTTGCGTCAAACTTCAATGGGTTTGACCCCGGGCCTTTGACCTTTGACCGTCAAACTTTGACGGCACCAACCTTCAATCGTTGAACTTTGACAGGTTCGACCTTTGATTGTCAAACTTTGATGGATTTGATTTGGCCTTTTCAAACTTTGATTGGTTTGACTACCTTTTGGCTTGCTTTGACCGCTTTGACGGTGGTTCAACCGTCTTTGACCGGGTCAGCTTGGCTTTGACAAAGGTTTGATTGACCCCCTGGGCACTTGGAATCCGCAATCAAACTAATTGATGACAAATAAGGGGTCCCCCAACGCACGTCCATTGCGTTTGAACTGGTCGCTCCCTTCTTCAACGTACCGTCCAACGCCAGCTGTCCTTTCCTCCTCAATTCCTTTTGGCGCTTCTCCAGTCTTTTCATCTTCTCTTTCAGCGCCTCCACTACAATAGTAAGATCACGGGCGGGAGTCAGCCTATCTAAACGACAAAAAAAAAAAAAAAGAACACACTCACCTTCTGAAGCCCCTACCCTACTCTCCACGCCTAGCGACACGCTCAAATTGTCCGGCGCCTCCTTCACTTTGAATTTGGGGCACAACTTGTCCTTCACCCAAACAACAGGTCCTAGTACCTTCCTTCCGGCGTTGTGAGCTCCAGAACAGGGCCTTTTGTATTGTCGACAATACTCACACTTCCCAGACTTGGGATTGATGCTGGTGATGCAAATCTTGTGAGTCTCTGCACACCTGGAACAAGGAGGGAAATACTGGTTGACAGGGTGATAGCCGTTGGTGATTTCCATACTGAATGAGGGGGTGGATGATCTACTGTAAGGGGAAAGGGATGGACAGGTATCAGGTGGCAATGGTGATGGATATGGTGGGGGAAAAGATAGTTCAGTCATCTTGCAGATCTCAAAATACTCTCACCTCTTCTTATGGGTATCAGGAGCTACCCCTTCCTCTTCTGGGGGGGTACTGTCATAACCAAATAGACTCAGTCTCCTCAGGCTTACTCAGCCCTCAGCCAACCTCAGCCCAGCTCAATCACACTCCACTACTGAACATCCTGAAGTATCCCCCTGCATATCCTGCAGCCTTTAGGTAATCTCCCAGGCACACCCTCTACCTCTCTATGGCTTGGTGCATCCTCATCTCTCCTTCAAACTCTATCTAGCATGAGAAGTACATACAGTAAAACCATAGTACATAATCCTGGCTGGACAACCCATACTCCAGCTCAGTACATGACCTTCCTGGACAGGCCCATTACTCAACCTATCAATCTGCAACCTTCAACCCAATTGGTCCACATGTAATGCCATGGACCTCCCAACCCAGCAACAGTCATCCAATCCTCAAAGCCTCCTCTCAGCTCTCACATATACTGGCCACTCCTCTCCCCTTGGACTAATTCCCCCAAGGAATTAGTATACTACTTCTTATTGGTTAGCCCCTCATCCAATAGGTGTCATCTCAGCACAAGAAAGCCAACCAGCATACCTTACTCAGCTCACCTATCCCTCAGTTGTTACTCTTACAGGATTCCCTCATCAAATCCTTCAGAGCCTTACTCCTGGATTCATCTTCTCATCATTGTCCTTACTCTACATCCCCTCTTCATTTGCAATCAATCTCTTATCTCTATCCTGAGTTCTGTGAGCAGTAGTGCCTGTGCCCTCAGCCCCTTGCACGCCAGGGGCAGTTGTGACACTGATGCTTGGATAATGGATCCAAAGAGGTCTGTAAAAGTACCTTTTTGGGGTGATTTTGAGCTTCTCAGGGCGCGTCAAGAGGGTTCTGCTCATGGGCTGAGGCTGGCAATCCAGTCAGGGCAAAATTGGCACGTCTAACTGGTTCTGCCAATTATCTTTCCTTAGATCTGCTGGATTTCTGTACTTTTTTAGCCACAGGATCTGTTAATCTGTTATAGCGTAAATTTGATCATTCTGTACTCATCCTTCATTTGTACTATTGATATTGCTTTAAAGCGTGCAGATGTGGATGTTTACTGATTGTTCATCATTGGCTGATTATGTAGATAATTTTTATGAACACTCCTTGTAGTGTTTCATGGTCTTCAAAGATCAGGTTCAGTGATTTATGTGATAATCCTTGATCTTTGATTTATTATTAAAAAATGTTTTAAACTTAATTTTCATTAATTTTATTTAAGTTTTGATCTTTTTAGATCATTAGTAATGCATATGTCAGTTTTTTACATATAATAGGCAACCCTAACTAGCTTTTAGCTCTTCTGAGCGGTACCTGGTTGTCAGATTAGTCACAACTGATCCAGACCCGGGGATCAGTTAGTACAGATGCGCATGGGGTAGGATCCACTGCGTGCGTGGCAGAATCAGCTGCGCGCGGGTCTCTAGTGCGCGGGAATCTGCTACTACTAGTACATAGGGATATGTAATGATGCGGGGCTGCGCACAGGAATTGTGACATAACACATTTCCGCGTGTAACTCCTAAAAAATACACAACACCTCAATTGTGAGTGAATTTTAGGTGTAAAACCTATACGTGACAATACGTGTGAAATATTAGAATGGCCAAAAAAAGCCATACTGGTGTTGTAATTTTTAGTACTTTTCTGTTTAATTATTTTAAAAATATAAGGACTTGGAATTCAAAGGTGGGGTCAGTGAGTGATCATACCCAATTTTGGGTGAGGAATCCATTTCTGTAATAATATTTATGGATTTCTCACTCCTTATTTTTTTAATTGAGATATTCTTATTTTTTCATAGTTTTGTGTTGCTATTGACAGGTTGCTCTGTACATAGTAGAAAGCTGACATTCCCCCACTCCAAGATATGTCTATATCTGAAAAAAAAAATTTTTTTAATGACTCCTGCTGGATCTGCAGTTCCTCAGGTGTATAGGTCCGTCAGGGATATTATGTTCAGGCAACCATTCATCTTTATCAGCTGATTCTCCCTTGTATCTAACCAGGTAGATTCTGATGTCTTTTCCATTGATCCTATCTATTTTATCTTTAAGGATCTTGCTAATTTTGCCTTTCTACTTTTCATGTTCTTCTGTAACAGGTATTGCAAGTGAAGGAGTATGTTCTCCATTCCTTGGGTGGTAGTGTTTGATGAGACTTACTGGGAAGACGGGATGTTTTCTAGAAAGCTCATCACTGAGGATTACTTCCACAGCATTTTTACCATGAAGTTTATTAATGGTGAAAGGTCCAACAAAAGCTGGTCTAAGCTTTTTATTTCCAGCTAAGTTGGTAAAGTTGGTGGTAGAGATCAAGACTTGATCACCAATCTTCAAATCAGGTTCCTTATGGGTTTAATCCCATCTTTGCTGGTTATACTCCACAGCATCATGGACGCACTTAAAAGCATGTTTGTTAGCTAAATCTATCATGTTTTTGAAATCAAGTGATTTAGGGTGAATATTTGTTAGCTGGTGGTTAAGGTTATTCTTGGGTAATCTAGGAATCCATCCTCTTTCCAGTATGTAAGGTGCTTCCTTAGTGGTAGAGTGCTTTCTACTGTTGTAGGCCATCTCCAGTTCAGGTAAAAGGCTAACCCAATTATGGCAATAACCGTCAGAATTCTTGTATTCTAGTCCAAAGCAACAGAATCTCCTGAGCATGTCTTCCAGGGTCTGAATAGTTCTTTCAGCTAATCCATCCGTCTGAGGGTGATAAGGTGTAGAGAAAACTCAGGTGGTTCCAAGAATATCATGAAGATTCCTCCAGAACTCAGAGGTGAATTTAGGATCTCTGTCACTGATAATAATCTTGGGAACTCCAACATCAGCAATGAGTCTGTTCCAAAATAATAGGGCAACTTCCATAGCAGTGTCTTCCTTGTGATTAGGTAGGAACTTTGCTGTCTTGGAGAACCTATCCACAATGACTAAGACTGAGTTGTAGGAATAGGCTCCTCCTGGTGGTAGTCCAGTTACAAAGTCCATATTGATGATCTCCCATCTTTTCTTGGGTTCAGCAATCTTTTGCAGTAGACCAAACCGTTTCCCAGTAGTTCTGTTGGACTTCTGACAAGTTTCACAACTGGTAACATACTGTATAGTGGAGTCTCTCCAATTAACCCACCAAGCAGTTTTTTTAACCTTATCCAAGGTTCTATCAGCAGATAAATGATCAGATGAGCAGTTGTCATGGCACTCATCCAGAACATGTTTGATATGGTCATCCTTGGTTAAGACTATAACACTTGAATGTTGATGCCTATAGTATACCAGACCATCCCATATGGTGAACCTTCCGGCTTTTTATGGTTTCAAAAGAGGTTCCGGTAGGCTATTGATCAATTCCAAAGGTGGAGAATTACTTTCCATAATAGTGATCAGAGTCTTTACGCCAGAACTGTAAGATTCTTTGATTGGGTTGAACAATGATTCATTCAGTTCACAAATGTGGATTCCCATTATAGGAGCTTCAATTTTTAACCTATTTAATGTTAAGGATAGGGAAGATATCATTATCCTCTGGATCATAAGCAGGGTTACTTGGGTCATTGGGTAACGCATTCCTGCTTAAACTATCAGCATTCTGGTGCTTAGTCCCAGCTTGATGAACTATGGTCATCTGACCTCTGTACTGTTGTATAGCTATCTGCCATCTTAACATGTGCCTACTAGGGGTCTTCATGTTCATCAATGTCCTGACAGCGTTGCAGTCAGTAATCACAGTGAAATTGCTGCCTTCTAAGTAATAATGGAGTTTCTCTAGAGCCCATACTAAGGGAAGACATTCCATTTGACTTGCACCGTACCTTCTCTCAGTGTCTTTAATTTGTCTGGATATGAAGAGTATAGGTTTTTCCACTGGTTTGTCATTCTCTATTACTTATTGGTGTAAAGTAGCTACTAGCCCTTCCATGCTGGCATCTATGTAGAGTTTGAAAGGTTTAGAATAATCTGGCTGGATCAGTACTGGAGCTGAAGTCTTTGCCATTTTGAGTTCCTCATAGTTCTTTACTCTGTCATGATTCTTTCAAACACGGTGGTGTTGTTGCAGATCTCATATGGACATTTGGTTAGAAGAGCAAACTTTGGTAAATACTTCCTATGGTAGCTGCAGAAGCTGATAAAGGATAGGAGTTCAGTTTTATTCTGAGGCATAGGCCTATTCATTACTTCTGCTATCTTTTTTTGGTCAGCAGCTAAGGTTAGTCTGGAGACAATGTGTCCTAAGGCTTTGAGTTCCCCGTAGCCAAAGTTACACTTTTTCATTGATACTTTCAATCCCATGGCAGAGATGGTTTTGAGGACTAGCCTTAATTTCTCCATGTGAGTATCCCAATGATCAGAGTAGATGATAACATGATCAATGTATACCATCATCCATCCCTGTCTGATGAATAATCCTAGCACAATGTCCATCATCCTTTGAAAATGAGAAGGAGCATTTTTAATACCAAAAGGCATCCTAAGATACTCATAAATTCCCAAATGACAGATAATTCTCATGAATTTCTGGCTATCAGGGCTGATAGGTATTTGGTGAAAACCTTTCAGCATGTCCATGGTAGTGATGTACTTAGCCTTGGACAGGTTATGCAGAGCATGGTCAATTCTTGGAATTGGATAATAATCAGCTTGGGTGTAGTTGTTAAGCATTCTGAAATCTCCAACCATTCTTGACTTATCATTGTGCCAAGCTATAATTACTGGGGTAGTAATATCCACTTTTTCATTGTGGCCTACTTTCCTTAAGACTTGTAAGTCAACCAACTCTTGAATATTGGTTTCCAGAGCAGCTCTAGATTTTGGACTAGAAGGGTAAGCAGGTCTCCTGAGGTTAGGTGGGTAAGGAGGCTTAATGGTTAGATTTAGGATCATATCATGTCCTTTGATGTTACCAATGGGGTGATCCTTGGTACAGAAAGCATTCTTATTTTCAAAGCATACTTGTAGGATATCCCGTTTCTGTTCTTCATTGAGAAGGGAATTCAAAGCAGCTTGAGAGAAGTATTCCTGATTGAAATTCTCTAAGTGTTTTTCATAAGTTGAATCAGAAGTTTGAGCATTGACATGGCATATTTGGAACTTCTTATTACATTCTCCACCTATAGTGAAGCATCTACCCTTGCTTTAGAATATATCTATACCATATAAGCAAAGAGAATCATTTCCAAGGATAAAATAATCACATACTCTGTTTTGGAGCACTACAAATTCAATGTTCAGTTTGAGTGATCCTTTAGAGTGAGGGAGTATGATATCAGAAGACCATACTCCAACAGCATTGAGAGCAGAATTAAAACTGCTGAACTTAGCCTGAGGTACTGGTAGTAGGTTCAGCTTCCAGTTTGGGTCTTGTTTCTCCAGATAAGTTTAACCAAAGCAAGAGCAAAAGGCTCCACTGTCTAGAAGTAACTTAACAGGGGAACCTTGGATTAAACCAGTAGCATAGTATGTTTTGCCTGAAGTGTAACTTTTACCGGCAGGGGGTTTTAGATTCAAGGCCTTAGCCTCAGAAATGTGGTGAATCTTCATTTTGGGATTCCATTTTTGAGGTAAGTTAGAATCCTCATTGATGGAATTTATGTCCCAAGAAGACTCAATACTACCTTCAATAACATTGATGGGGTTAGTGATCATTAGATCACAATCAGAGAGTGATCCATCAGTATCATCAAGGTGAGGGTCAGGATTGTCATACTCTTCTCCTTCAATAAGATTAATCCTTTTCCTAGGTAGAGGACATTCAGGTTTTACGTGTCCTGTTTGGTTACAGTTCCAACATACTTTTTCCTTTGATTCCAAAGTCTTCTTGACTTCCAAGGTAGATGGATTATTAGCAGGAGATTCTTTAGTTTTGGCAGTATATTCTTCCCTGTTCCTAGTATTTTGTTCCCTGGGGAGTCTATTGACTCTCTTATCAAGACCATTCCTATCAATATTCTCTTCCAATACACCTATTAAGGTGGAAAGATCTGAATCCATAGGCATTCTGCACCTTACACTGTGGTTGATTTGTCCGGGACATAAGTTGAGGAGTCTTTCATTGACTTCTTCTTTATCAGCATCAGGGTAAAAGCAGTCTAACCTCTTTTTCCGGTCTAAGCACCACTTATGAGTTTTGTCCTTGGATGGATCAAACTGGGAAGTTTCAAAAGTTTTCATCACCTTTCTTTTCCAAATCCTGGTACCAAATTGTACTTTGATCAATTCTTTCAAAGAATTCCAGGATAAAGATCTAACTTCTTCTATTTTATTGATAAACCAATCAAGAGCTACTCCTTT
Source organism: Puccinia polysora (assembly GCA_025617555.3). Taxonomy (NCBI): domain Eukaryota; kingdom Fungi; phylum Basidiomycota; class Pucciniomycetes; order Pucciniales; family Pucciniaceae; genus Puccinia; species Puccinia polysora. Next base: position 24,089,909 of record CM062615.1, on the reverse strand, counting down.
GAATTGTCTGGGCAATCTTACCACAGCTATTGCATCAGGGAGCTCTTAAGAAGAAAGAGTATAGTCAATAAATTTGATGAAACTGACATGGTTGTATTCTCCTTCTCCAGAGAATTTAGGCCATTCAGTGATGGGAGGAAGTAGCTTCAAAGCCTGCTCCATTTCAGGAGTAGGACTGGGTCTGAAAGACTCATTCCTAGTTATCTTGGTTCTGGGAGGAACACTAGAAGTACTGGTGAACCTAGCAGGCCTAGTTTCTTCTAGGTCAATGACCGGAGAGTTAGTAGAATTGATCTTAAGATCTCTGAGATCATTCTTAATCATACCTAACTCCAAATCAAGTTTATTGCTTAATAAGTCAATTTTGTTAATCAGATGAGCTGAAGGAGTAGGACTAGTTTTCTTAACTTCTTCCTTAAGCTGGTCTATGGTTGCAAGAATATCTTCCTGAAGAATTGATTGGTTATCATCAATATGTTTCATCAGGTCCAACTTACTAGCTCTTATACTATCCTTGATTTGTTGTATTTCCAACTCATCAATTCTCATAATCTGAGACTGAGTGTCAATCACTCTGAAGATACTTGAACTCAATTTGTCCAATTGTTGATAAACTTTGTCAAAGCATTGGCTAATAATAGTAAAATTGTGAGACACATTTACAGAAAAGCTATTAAGAGCTTCTACATCTAATTGTGGTACACCTTTTTCCACTTCTGGGCTAAGGATATTATGCTGTCCCAATCCTTTGGTTTCCTTAACTTCTGATGGGCTGAGGACCTCTTCTTTTTGGGGTCCTTTCCCTTTAAGGAAGCTAACTGATCCCAAGGATTCCAGTTCTGCACGTAGCCTTCTACTTCTTTCTTTGGGATCAACCTTTGCAGAGAAATCTGAGATTTCTTTGCCTGAGAAATGGCTTTTCTCATACCTGGTTGATCCTCCTGGGTCTGAGCCAACCTGAATTGTTCCCAATAGCTAACGTGCTCTTTCACTAATACTTTGACTCTTTCCTCCTTGATTGAGTCCAGCTGGGGTGGCGTAGGAGGACCTGTACCCTCCTGGGACAACATGGTGGGCAATGGATGGTTCTCCAACAGTCTGGTGGTTGAGTTGGCGGCTGCGGTCATTGCCGTTGTTGTCCCACATGATGCTATGGTCACGGGTTTGAGTCCCCTCATTACGCTCGCAACTGGAGTCCTTGCGCGCACGGTTTCCTCCGGGCAGAGACCCATATGATGGGGCTCTACCTGTTTCACGGGTGTTGTGCCTATTTTGATACATAGCACCAAAAAAATGAGTAATTCTTTTGTCAAAACTTTGAAAAAAGACTTTAAAAATATAAGAATAATATTTTTTGTGTGTTTTATATTTTTAATAATTTTTTTATATATATTTTAACTTACTTAGAGTTAAATTCAAGGGTACCAAAACTTGGTTGGGATCACAACTATCCTTGGAGGGTATTCCAACAGGGTCTGAGTGAGTTCCAATCAGATCCTGGTATAAATCCAAGGGTAAGTCCAATGGTACACTGTCTGGGACTTCCTCTAGGAGGTCCTGGTCAATGAGATCACCAAAAACAAAATCCACTGAGATGGATAAAAACAAAAAATATAAGTTTAATATTTTTTTGTATTTTTTTGTGTTAAAATGATGTTTTTAGAAAAAATAACCACTTTTATTATTTTTGGATTTTTCTTTATCTTCAGGGTTATTTAGTTTATAAATATAAAGCTTCATTTGATAACTCTTCCACTCCTTATGTTGCCTTAATAAAGAATTGAAATTGATAATTCTTTCAAGCTCAAGTTCTTTGTCCTTTATAACCTGCTGTTTATAATAAAGAAATTTCTCCTGTTGTTGCTCAGGAGTTATAATAACAGGGACAAAGTTACAAAGTTTTTCTTCTTTTTTCTTTTCAAGAAGGTTCAAATAATAATTAATCAATTTTTTTGTTGGTCTTAAGATCCACTAGAGAAACAAATGATCAAAAATATATGTTATAAGTATGTTAACTTATTTTTTTAAAAAATAAATAGACTGGTGCAAGAAATAAATAATTAAGAATTAATTATTTGAGGATATTTCCTGGCCGGATCCCCAGTTGTCAGCTCTCTGATACCAGGAACCTTGCAGTCCTTTAGCTACAGAGAGTGATAAAAATGCTGGAATGATAATAACAATTATTATTCCAATAATAAACACTTAGAAGCTCAAATAAATGATATAATAAGAGCAGCTTCAAGGTTTAATTGGTTTGGTAATAAATGTTTTTCAATATAATATAAAAGAGGGGCCACAGTATTATACTACTGGGGATCTTTACAGACTAGCAACCTCTCTTCAAGGGGCCTCCTTAGGCAGCTTAAGAACCTTGGAATAAAGATGGGTGCCTTAGAAAGGACTTATTCCACTAATGGCAGGGCTTAACAGCACAAATGGCCAAGACAGGAAGGGTAACACTCACTCTGAGCGCTTTACCACGAAAATCCTGGAATAATTGGAAGGGTTTCAGACCAGATGGGGTAGAATGCTTGACTAAACTTAAATGGTTGATTGGTCAATAAGGGTAAATAATACTACTAAAGACTAAGTCATAAATCACTTGCGTATCTTCATATAAGCACTTGATCAACAACAACACGGTGTCTGATTGATAATAAATAATTCCTGGTAAACTGATGCTTGAATAATGGATCCAAAGAGTTCTGTATAAACACCTTTTTAAGATGATTTTGAGCTTCTCAGGGCACTTAGAGAGGGTTCTTCTTGTGGGCTGAGGCTGGCAAGCCATTCAGGGCACGATTGGCACGTCCACTTGGTGCTGTCAATTATCTGTCCTTAGATCTGCTGTATTTCTGTACTATTTTAGCCACAGGATCTGTTAATCTGTTATAGCATAAATTTGATCATTCTGTACTCATCCTTCATTTGTACTATTAATATTGCTTTAAAGCGTGCAGATGTGGATGTTTACTAATTTTCCATTATCTGCTGACCATGTAGATAATTTTTAAAAATTTTTATGAACACTCCTTGTAGTGTTTTGTGGTCTTCAAATATCAGGGTCAGTGATTTATGTGATAATCCTTGATCTTTGATTTATTATTAAAAAATGTTTTAAACTTAATTTTCATTAATTTTATTTAAGTTTTGATCTTTTTAGATCATTAGCAATGCATATGTCAGTTTGTTACATATACTAGGCAACCCTAACTAGGTTGTAGCTCTTCTGAGCGGTACCTGGTTGTCAGATTAGTCACAACTGATCCAGACCCGGGGATCAGTTACTACAGATGCGCGCAGGGTAGGATCCGCTGTTTGCGTGGCAGAATCAGCTGCGCGCAGGTCTCTAGTACGCGTTAATCTGCTACTACTAGTATGTAGGGATATCTAATGATGCGGGGCTGCGCGTGGGAATTGTGACATAACACATTTCTGCGTGTAACTCCTAAAATATACACAACACCTCAATTCTGAGTGAATTTTAGGTGTAAAACCTATACATGAAAATACGTGTGAAATATTAGAATGGCCAAAAAGTGCCATACTGGTGTCGTAATTTTTAGTACTTTTCTTTTTAATTATTTTAAAAATATAAGGACTTGGAATTCAAGGGTGGGGTCAGTGAGTGACCCTACCTAATTTTGGGTGAGAAATCCAGTTCTGTAATAATTTTTATGGATTTCTCACTCCTTATTTTGTTAATTGAGATATTCTTATTTTTTCATAGTTTTGTGTTGCTATTGACAGGTTGCTCTGTACATAGTAGCAAGCTGACACTTAGGTACCGCGCAAACATGCTACAAACCACACAGGAACATTCTACATATGTAATAAATGTTCCTGGGGATAGAAGATAGTCTAAAAGTACATAATATTATATAAAAATGCTTAAATAACCCTCATACGTATTTTTTATTAAATATAATTCAAATTACCAAGAATGTCGAAAATAAGACAATGAAAACTTCTAAAAATATATTAAAATACTTGAATATACTATTATGAGACTTTCTAGACATAAATATTTTTGTGACATACTAAGAAAACTAATGATGTAAAAATATTACATGAATTCCCACGACTTATATTTTTTATTAATTATTTTAGTAAATCAACTGAAACTCGAAAATAAGGAGTAAAATCAATATCATGACTTTACTCCAGTTATTTAATACATAATGAAAACTCACCTGACATCAGGATGTCCGTGGAAATTTCTATTAAAATAATTATTAACTTACTGGGAACACTTACTAAGTATAATTAATTAAATAATACATAAAAAGGACAGATTAGTGTTATTCACACATCCTAATATCAATTATAAATTAGAATAATTCCCATACCCTGAGGAATTAGATGCTACCCGTGCTATAGCACCAAGAACAAGTGACAGGCTACCACTGATTACCCTGCTAGCCTTAGTGTCTGTCCCTTTGAGCCCCTGTACCCCTCAGAAGGATAATATTGGGACTCCCAAAGCTATAAATAAAGAGCTCTTTTGAGGATATTGATGGGCAGAGACCCAGTTATATTTATATCCAGACACCGTGCCAAGGTAATCAAGTACTTATAAGAGATAAGTAAGTGATTTATGGCTTAGTCTGATCAATAATATTCATCCTCAACCTCTTTATATCAATTTAAACTGCTGAACAACCTTATAACCCCAGTATACAGGTTTAAACCCATCAGTGCACGTCCCAAACAGATACCCTAAGGATTTAATAATATACCAGTGAGTTTTATTATCCTTTCTCTGTTGTGGCAGCTTTGTTACAAGGCCCTTCCACTCTACCGTGTATTTTATATACATATTGTCTTTGGGTAAAATATCCTTTAAACTAAAGAGCCCAAAGTAACCAGGACTACGTGTTTTCATACTGAAATCCCTGAAGAGAGGTGTTAAAGATCCCCAATATAATTTTGGCCCCTCTATAAAAATATTTAATAATCCATTTATTCATATTGATTTATAACAATAAACCATAACCAAACCAATTAACCTTGCAATAAGCTTAATCAAAATATTTTACGGATTTTTGATGCATTTATTAAATAATATATTTATTATTTATTCTATCACCTCTGGTAGCTAAAGGATAGCAAGGGTCTTGGCATCCAGGGGGGTTGACAGTCAAAAGTATGTGTTGATGATGATGATTAATGATGATGCTGATGGTGATGGTGATGTTGTTGGTATGTGATAAGGAATTGGTTATGGTCACAGTATGGGTTATGGGATAATGGTTGAGGATGGTAAAAGGATGGGTTCAGGGTGCCTAGGAGGCATGGTGATCCCTTGGACAGGAGGATGATGGGTATCTTCAGGTGATCTGGATGGGGGAGAGAGGCGCTCTATTTATAGACAATCCTGCCCTCAGGGCTTCCACTGAGGGTCTTCCTAGTACAGTGAATACAGTTCAAGAGGCATTTTGGCTGGTAAGAGGAGGAGGCTGTGCAGGATCTACATGCATGTACACCCTTGCATGCATTACTGTTCTGCATTGATACAGGTGCCCCCTGCATAAATTATCTTCTGTATAGTGGTGGCTGGTTATTTTTTTGGTTCTTCATGCAGTTCCTTGCATATTTTACTTCTGTATGGTGGTGCACAGCCTCTTATCTACTGATGCATGCAGGATCTTGCATATATTGCTGTGTGGTGATTTGTTTGGTGCTGTATTAATTGCTTCTGTACTGCATGTGCCTGCTTGCATATATTGCTGTTTACAGATGAGGTGATTTGTTTGGTGCTGTATTAATTTCTTCTGTATAGGCTAGTGGAGAGTTTGGGTGGTTTATTGGTTTTGGTTTAATTTATGTGGTATGTGCTTGAGGTCTTCCAGAGTATGTCCATATGTCCTTCACTGAGTTGTGACACCTGATTGGGCTGTATCTTCTTATCCATGAGAGATAGGGGGGTACTTTGGCTGAGTGAATAGGGGTTATTTTTGGTTTAAAATCCATTTTTGAGGTCTTTTTGATGATTGGAGCCTTCCTTATACTAGAAAATTGAGTCTGATGGCTATAGGTTAGGCTTTGGAGCACCAAAGTAGTTGCACCCGCCCGCCCCACTCCTATAGCCCCAATTGCCCTGCTCTACCTTCCCAAACTATCTGCCCACAAACCTGGTTGGGTTGGCTCCATTCTTGGGTCTCCAATTTCCAAGTGGGCTGCAACCCGCCACACCCAGTTAAGCCCAACCCGGGCCTGGAACGCTGATCCCCGCGGCACCTACTGCTGAGCCCTCTGCAGCTGCTGCTGATTCCTCTGTGGCCACCGCTGATACTGCGCGAATCCCAAATGCTGAGCCTGAACTACCAAATGCTGAGCGCGCTGACTGCGGCATGGTTCCGGACTGAGGCTATATAACAACACCACACCCCCCCAACTTGAGTTCTGTCCCCATAGGTCTTCCCACTGTTACCTCAACCATACCCGCACTTCCCACACCACTACTTCCCACACCACCACCCCTTCCTCTTACTCCCACCTTCCCGCACTTCCTCCATTGCTATGTCCATGTGCAAGTTTTGTGCCCAAAACGGGTACAAGTGCTTGACTATTGCCAGTTGCCATGAGTACACCCAATGCTGCGGGGGCCATTGTTGCTGCTCTCTCAGCAAGGGTATGCCTTGAAATTGTCCTAAACCTGGTCCTTGCCCTTGCAAGAGGTTGCATCAAGATCCATTTGTGGTTTCAGACAATGACACCATCTTGGAAGACTCTTGGACCCTGCCAGGTTTGCCTTCAGCCTGCCGCTTGCAAGCCCCATCACCTCTGTCATCAGCCAAAAGTCATGACTTGGCCTCTCCCCTCTTCCGCGCCAGACCGCCTTGTTGGGTTTCATTTAACAGTTTCACAGCCTACCAAGCTGCCCTTCAGCACTGGGCCAATCAAGTACACATCAACCAGGGCGCAACAGACCCACGCGTCAAGGAACTCTTTGGACGGTGCCTGGCTCCTCCTCTGGCTCCTAGCCCTCCTCCAGCGCCTAGACCCACTTCCATGCCACCATCCCCCACTCCACAGTTGTCTCATGAACCCCCGTGGCAAGCAACAACCCCAGCATCCGCAGAGCAGGTTGTGATCTCTTCCTCCCCTCCAGCCCCTCCTCCTCAACGCACAGCTACCCCCAAGATCCTGGAAATCCCTAATGGGCTGGCGCTTTGCAAGGCGCAATTCAAGGACTTTGGGGCTAAGTGGGACAAGCTTCTCTGATGCTTCCTCTTGGCTCCAGGCGCCCATGGATTGGAATCCCAAAGCAAACTCCTGGCGGCTTTCCATGGCCTGTTGGAAGTGGCGCAGTTGGAAATGGTGGAGGTTATGGATCTAATCTAGGCGCATCGCCCCCCTCCCCCCTACTTCTTTCCTTTTCCTTATTTCTTCTTGTACCTATTGCATTTGCGCTTCTCCCATAACCTTGAGAGATACATGTTTGCACATGTTCCTTTTATTTGAGTAAATCTGTGAGAGCCACCTGCGCCACAAGTAAGTGAGAGAGAAAGAAATGGGCGTCCACATGCTAACCCTGAGTCTAGACGCAAAAGTGAGAGTGAGGAACCAGGAAGAAACCTTGAGTCAGAGATCCAGGTTCCAGTCCGTGGCCGGGCACCATGAGTAAGTGAGAAAAAAAGAGATTGGCCTCCGTGCGCCAACCCTTAGTGACCAAAGTTTTCCAGGAAGGTACCTGGAGCGCCCCAGAAGAACTACCACACAGTTCCCTGCACCTTTCCTACAAAAATAAAACAGACAACAAGCCACCAGGACGCGCGCACCACTACTGGAGAGAGAAAGTAGGTAAGGGGAATGAACATTCTGGGGTGTCTAGTCATTCTGGCTGTGAACCAACTAGAGCACCCCCTTAACAAAGAAAAATTGTCCTGTGCAAACTCCAACCATACCCATTACACCCCTCCTTAGAGAAGAAAAAAATACAATAAAGAGAAGCAGAGAGAGAAGAGAGAGAGAGAGAAAGAAAGAGAAGAAAAAAAGAATTTTTTTTTGCAGCGCCCCGCCTTCTGTTTGCTGTTGGGCTCATCCTTGCGTTTAAAGACCCGGAATTGCGCCGTGGCCACGTTCCTGAATTACTATCCCTTCCATTTGTCCCCCCCAAAACTAGCCGCTGTCCCCAGTAGTTTGCAACCTTCAGCTCCACCAGGAGAGAGATTTGCACGGCCTCATCCAATCCCACATTTGTTATGTCCACAGGCTGCTCCCCAAAAATTCCTTCCAGGTGCGCCTTCTGTTGTCAAAGCCCTTGCAACACCAACCTCCTTCTCCCCAGACATACTTTTGATGCCCAATCCCTTCCCATTCCGCACCTGAATCCCCGCCACACATGTATGTTGCACTAATGCCAAATCCTCTGCTAGCCGCAATGGCAACAGGCCTGCCATTGGCCCTTCCATTACGCACTCCTTGCACTCCATGTCCTTCCATTCTGCATGCATTCTCCCTGCCTTCAAAGAGGTCCAACTTTGGTTGTCATCCTTCAAAGCCTGGTCCGTTCCTTGTGCCACCACTCCCCTCCTCTCCACAAGACCCATCCACTGTTCATTGGTTCCCAAACTGCGCGCAATATCCACTTCTTTCTTCTAATCCCCAAGACTTGCATGCCGCCCATTGGTTCTCAAATCATGCGCAACAGGCCTTGGAGCAGTCAGCTGTTCTTTCTCCTCCACATCTGCTCCCATCCCATCCCCGGCAGTTCCACTTCCCTCTGCTGCCATTATTTTGGCTTCCCATCCCCTCTTCCTTGCTTGCTTCATAGCAATGGGCTGATCCAACTCCAACAAGACACACTTTCCCAACACTTATCCTGTCTCTGCTGAGCAAACCAATTCCTTGTTTGAATCCATTTTCTGGTTCTCGCGTCCCAACCACCAATAGCCGTTATTGTCACCATACATGCACACCTGGGGCATGGGTGCACTAGGGAGCTGAAAACCCTCCGCCACCCAAGGTGGCAAACCAAACAAGTGCTGCAACATGTGGCTCATATAGATCTTGAGGTCCCTTTCCAACTCTGCAAGTTCACTAGCCCAAGGGATGATTGCCGGTGGTGGGGCCAGAGCACATGCTTCCACGTAATCTGATTCCACTTGAAACCGGTCTCTTCCGCGGCTTGTTTGAAATTTCCTTCCCAGAAATAAGGCTTGCACTTCCCCCACCTTGCTAGAATATCCCCCTTCATTTTTGGCCAATTGAGGTTTTGGTAGCCTTCCATCTCTTCCATGTCCCAATGCTCTTCCTTTTCCATGATGAACAGGAAAACATGGTCTGCCTTTTCTTAATCTCATGTGCCTTTGAAATCTGCAATTACTTCATATTGTGAGATGAATTGCTCCACATCTGCAGTGTTGAATCAAATGTGAGGGTAATCCTTTGGCTAAATGTGGACAGGGCAGGAAGAGAAATAAAAAGGAGGAGAATTTTTTGCTGGTAGCATCCTGAGTACCTTTGAGAGACTTGAGACAAAAGACCTTCCTGGCCAGACCCCCAGATGTGGAAATTAGAGGAGGTTACTCCCAAGGTTGTCCCTAAGCTCCAGAATTGATGTTCCTAGCGTCTGTAAGGATAAGGATGCGCCTGTTTAAAGAGAGAGAGGGAGAGAGATGAATTTACTTCCTTTCCTTCCCTTTCTGTACCATAAGACATGATCCAATATATATGATATCCAACCTCCAAGCTGGGGTTGAGAGCACAGACTTTATGCCCACACTCTCAACCCCAACCTAAGTACAAGCGCAATAAAATCCCAGAAAAAAATATAAAATAAACCCTAAATACCAGAACCCTAGCCTAACCCTAACCCTTTCCCATGCTGCAACCACCCTCAAGCCTTCCTACTGTTAGACAAATCTGGTTCATCCCTCTCACAACGGGGCCCTCTGCCGTGCCCTACTTGGAGCCCCCCGTGTTGTCTGTATCCACCTGGTGCACCACATTATTTCCTGCCCTGCAGGCCAGCCTAAACTTGCGCATGCCCGCTCTGCTCCTACAGCCTATAGCCCCAGTTGCCCCGCTCTACCTTCCCAAACTAGCTGCCCACAAACCTGGTCAGGATGGCTCCATTCTTGGGTCTCCAATTTCCAAGCAGGCCACAGCCCGCGCCTGGTATGCTGAGCCCCAGGGCGCCTACTTCTGAGCTTGCTGCAGCTGCTGATGAGCCCGCAGCAGCCACAGCTGAGACCGCGCGCATCCCAAATGCTGAGCCTGACCTACCAAATGCTGAGCACACCAATAGCGGCACAGTTCCCAACTGAGACTATATAACAACACCACAGTGGATAATTGTAGAAGGAATTTGATGTGAAGATGATTTGGGGGGCACAGTCAAAAGGCATGAGGGAGGATCCAAATTCCAATGAAGAGAAAGAGGTGATATTTTTGTCCATCATTGTTTGATGGTTGGAATCAAGCACAAGTCTGGCTAATTTTTGAAAAATTTGGCCTAAAATTCAGGAGACCTTGTTGGACCTAAGGCTCAAAAAATTAAACTATTGAGGGTAAGATTTAACAGCAGCTTTCTTCAAATATTTTCCAAATAGTTCAGAAGGGAACATCAATTTTTGCCATCCAATTGCCCACATTTTTCCACCCTAAGATCTTGAGGGACCAAAAGTGTTGAAAATTTTTTTTGATTGGTGAAGGAAATTAGTGACAAAGTTAATTTCCTTCTTCTCTTGCTCATAGAGTTTATTTAAAGGGAAAAACTAAATTATTTAAACCAGAGACTTGCAATTGGATTCATCAATAACAATAAATTTCCCAGAGATGAAGAAATAGAATGGTTTGATCCTCTCTTTGGCTTGTTCAAACTCTTTGGGGGATGGTTTTAGATTAGTGACCATGGTAGGATAAAGATCCAAAGGTCATAGTTTTTTTCCAGACCACACAAACTTTTCATCAATACCCTAATCTGCCACTTCCAAAGAGATTTCAGAATCTCTCATTTGAGTCCTCTTTCACTGAAAAGCCCCATTCTTTACACCTCTCTATATTTTTGGAAAATCATCTTGTCCCATCTTGTTCCCTCCCATCCACATGCTAAAATTGGGGTGAGTATCAAGAAAGGATTCAATTCATTGTGGGAAATTTTGAATTTAGCGGGAGAATAATGGGTGGTCAAGAAATGGTTGATGTGTAAAGAACAATTGGTTTAATGGTGGTTTGCATTGAATGGAATAAAAAAAACCCTCATCAGACATTTTATAATCAAGGTAGATGATAGGCAAACCCAGAAAAAAAACAAAAAGTTACCAGTCAAGTTTAATACCAAAAAACACAAAAAAACAAAATGGGTCAGTACCATTTTCTAATCATCAGTGAGCAGGAGGAGGAGGAGGAGGAGGAGGAGAAGGAGGAGGGGGCAATGGTCCAATTTGAACTCTTGATTTATGGAAATTCAATGGAGCAATCAATTTTCTTGATTGATTGAGGAGGAGGGGGGGGAGCTCACCTGGCCCAAGTACCAAACAACTGACAAAGCAAGGAGGGGGTATGGCCTGAACAGGCAGTAGGAGAGAGGAGGTCAGAAAGATGAGGAGGAGGAGGATGGGGGGGGTGCTTACTTGGGGAAGTGTGCTGAGCAAAGAATGAGCAATTGAGGTGGAGGTGGTGGGTGAGGCAGGTTGCTTAGGAGAAGTAAGGAGTAGACCTGTTGGTTTGCTGAGGAGGAGGTAGGAGTGGACCAGTGAGTGAGTGGCTCTGTGGTGGGTGGTTTCCTGAGTGGTGAGTTATGAGGTGAGGTTTTTTTTGTGTTTTTTTCAAGTACAGCAAAAGAAAAAAAAAACAAGTCAGCATAGGATTCTTGGTTGAAAAAACAAAAAAACAAAATTACTGTGACTTTATTCTTTAACTATTTCAAAAACACATGCTACTCATCAAAGTGAGCAAGTGTGAGGGGCATAATCTGCTCTCTCATGGAAGAAGATGAGTTAAAAGATGGGACAGGGATGGTACTTGAGGAGGATTGGAAATGTCTTCTTTAAATATTTTTCCCCATTCATCTTTGATTTTGGCCAGAAGGTTTTGAAGGATTACACAACTGATAATCCAGTTGATGAGGATCTTCATTTCTTTTGAATTTTTAAGCTTTTTTTGCATTTCCCATTACACTGGCCCATTGTCCTTTCAGGACTCCTATAGCAATGGAATGCTCAATCCAAACTTGTGATTGTGCAAGATCACAGTTGAAATCATTTTTGGCTTGATAATTGGATTAAACATTGTGATATGCTAGAACCACATATTTCCTGCTAGCATAAGCTGAATTTTCCAGAAGGTATTGATCTTGGTCAAAGTAGTTCTTTGGTTGTTGGGAAATCCATATCCAATTGAAAACATATGAAATGTGAAAAGAACCTGAAAGGCCATCATGGAGGGATATGAACTTCTTGTGTTGTTATCAAAAACAAGTTTTAGTTCCACAGAGTATCTATACAAACAGATATAACATATTTTTTCAGTGTGTTATCAAAGGCATTATCACAGGCTTTGGAAAAGAAATGAATTTTTTTCCTTTTTTCTGATCAAAATAGTGGTTGCCATCTAGCTTGGGTTTTTGACTCAAGGGGATAGTGGTTCCATCAACAAAAGCAATGTAAACAGGAAATCCTTTGGTCTCCATTACTTGAGATATCTACTTGCATTCTTCTTTGGTTGGTCAACAAAGGACTGAGCTACAGAAAGATAGGATAGCAACCATGACTCTTTTGGTGTATAAGTCAATGGTTCCATAAACAAATGAGAATAGATTTTTAATCAATGAATTGCTGCTCCATTTGCATTTGATCCCACTCTACAAAGAGAAATGTCCAGTTGGATAGCTGGATTGCTTTGAGGATTCTAAGAATTGTTCTGGAAGATTTTGTGGTCTTCAATCATCTCCAAAATTTTCATGAATGAAGGAAATAAAGTTTGGAACATTTGCTGGAAGCATAAGTTGGGGAGGACATGAAGCTTTTGCCTTTGATACATAGGGTTGTAGAGAGTCTGTCTTCTTGAAAGAATTTATTGCTTTTTCAATAGAGAATTCAAGAATAACCAAGTTGATTCCAAATTGGAGTCTGAATCAGAGTCAAAAAATAAAAAAAGTTCAGTCAGCTTTTATGCTTTTTCAACTTTCTTCCAAGAAGTTTGATTGTAAATGTTGAGAAATATGGTGATGTGATGTGGGGTGATGAGATTATTATGGGATGTATGTAAAGCAATTTAGATTTGAAGTGACAGAGATGAGATTTGTGTGATGCAATGGAGATGGGATTGGTATGGATTTGCAGAGGTGGAGGTGTGGATGGGTGTTTTGCATGAAATGGATGGTGGATGGATGAAGGTGCATAAATGGCATATTTGATGTTTGAAATTTGTCATTTACTTGAAACATACCACTTTTAAATACACCAGTTAGGGGTTTTGTGTATTTCAGAAACCTGCCATTAAAAATGGAGGGTTTGGTCCAAAAAATGGTGGGTTTGATAACTCTGATATGCCCTAATAATTGATCTTAAAATAAAAATTATTATTCATCACAAAGTGGGGGGAGCTGGAGAGGATTGGGTGATATAGGGAATCAGAGTTACTGGGTCTTCTTCAATATAACCTGGTGGCTGGCACAGAGATAGGGAACACAGAAAAATTGAAGTTTGAGACTAAGGAAGGATCTTGGGAGTGGGGGGGCTTACCAGTGTGAATAATTGGGGATTCAGAAAAATTGATTTTGTGATTATGGTCTTGAAGGGCTAATTTTCTTGAGGTTGAAATGTAGATTTACCAGGGGTATTTAATTCTAATTGGTGATGATTTTGGAGGTTGGGATTTTTCTTGTGAGGTTTAACAGGGGGGATTGGTAGGAGGAAGATGGTTTTTGTGTCAATTGTGGACCCATTGGAGGTTTATGTGAGGATTCAAGTTGGTGGTTGATATGGGGTGGTGGAAAGAAGGCTTGAATGGAGAGCTTTGACCAGTGACCTGGAGCAGGAGGTGATGAGGTTGGGGGTATCTAAAATAAATGAAATTCCATGAGAAAAAGATATAAAATTAATAACTGGGGTGAAATCTTTTGATTTTTTTAACCAGGATCATGAATCAAATTGAGCTAGATTAGGGTGTATCAAATTTAGCAAACCCGCCATTAGAAACCCGCCATTTTTTTTGACCAAACCATTTATAATGGCAGGTTTCCTAAATACACATACCCCCTAACTGGTGTATTTTGAAATGGCAGGTTTCATGAAAATGGTGGATTTCAAAAATCAAACCCGCCATTAAACCCGCCATTTATGCATCATCATCCATCCACCATCCATCACATCTAAAACACCCATCCACATCAGCAAATCCATACCAGTTGAATCTCCATTGCATCACACACATCTCATCTCTATTGCTTCACATCTCTATCAATTTTCACATCTCCATCTTCACACAAATTCCATCATCATATCATCACCCCACATCACATCACCATCTTTCTCAACATGTCCAATCAAACTTCCCGCCAGCAAGTTGAAAATGAAAAAAAGCTGACTGAACTTTTGCTACTGTTTGACTCCCATTCAGACTCTGATTCAGACTCCAATTTGGAATCAACTTGGTTAGCTTTGAATTCTCTGTTGGAAAAGCAATACATGGTTCCAAGAATACATACCCTCCCCAAACCTATGTATGAAATGCAAAAGCTTCATCTCATCCCCAACTTAAGCTTCCAGCAACTATTCCAAACTTTGTTTCCTTCATTCATGAAACTTTTGGAGATGATTGAAGACCACCACATCTTCCAGAACAATTCTCAAAATTCTCAACGCAATCCATCCATTCAACTTGCTGTTGCTCTTTGTAGATTGGTATCAAATGGAAATGGAGTACCAATCCATCCATTGGAAAATCTATTCTCAATCAGTTATGGAAGCATTGACTTATACACCAAAAGATTCATGATTGATATCCTATCTTTCTGTGGCTCAGTCCTTTCTTGGCCAACCAAAGAAGAACGCAAGGAGATATCTCAAGTAATGGAGACCAAAGGCTTTCCTGGTTGCATTGGGTTTGTTGATGGAACCACCATCCCCTTGAGTCAAAAACCCAAGCTAGATGGCAACCACTAGTTGGATTGCAAAAAAAGGCAACTGAGTCATTTCTTTTCCAATGAATTTGATAACACCTTTGATCATACCACTGAACAAATATGTTTCATCTTTTTGTTTAGATACTCTGTGGCCCTAAAACTTGTTTTTGATAAAAAAAAGAAGTTCATATCCCTCCATGCTGGCCTTCCAGGTTCTTTTCATGATTCATACATGTTCAATTGGATGCAAATTTCCCAAAAACCAGGGAACTACTTTGACCAAGATCAATACCTTCTGGCCAATTCAGCTTATGCTAGTGGCAAATATGTGGGTCCAGAATACTAGAACGTTTCATCTAACAATCAAGGAAAAACTGATTTCAACTATCATCTTTCCCAATCACAAGTTTGGATTGAGCATGCCATAGGAGTCCTGAAAGAAAGATGGGAAAGCTTAAGGAAAATGCAAAACCAGCTTCAAAACCCCAAAGACATGAAGTTCCTCATCCACTGGATTATCACTTGTGTAATCCTTCACAATCTTTTGGACAACATCAAAGATTAATGGTACAAAATATTTGAAGATGATATTCCTGATCCACTTCAAGTCATCCCTGTTTCATCTTTTCCCTCATCTTCTTCTATGAGAGAACGGATTCTTCCTCTCACCCTTGCTAGCTTTGATGAGTAATTTTTGATTTCAAGTTAGGTAAAAAATCCCTTCACCAAATTTTTTTGGTTTTGGTTGTTCACCCAAGATTCCTAGGCTGAGTCCGTTTTTTTTTTCTCATTTGGTGGGGTGGACTTAGAAAAAACAGAATCAAAACTTCCAAACCCCCCACATCACCCCACCAAACCACTGGTCAAACCCCCCACTTCACCCTGCCAAACCACCAGTTGGTCCACTCCTTCCTCCTCCTCACTAACCACCTCCTCCTCACCCATCACCTCCACCTCACCCACCACCTCCCCTCCTCATTTGGTTGGCACCCCTGGTAAGCTTCCCCCCTCCTCCTCATCCTCCTCCTCATCCTCCCCATCATCCAATGCTCATCTGTTGATTCATCCAACTCCATCCCCCTTCAGGCCCCCCCACCCCCTTGGTTGATTCCCCAGGTAAGATCCCCCCTCCCTCCTCCTCATTCCCCTTTTCACTTCCTCTCACTCACTCACAAACACCCCCCCTCTCCCACCTCCCTTGGTCTCCCTCCCATCTCACTTGGCTTGCTGGCCCCATCCCCCCTTGCTCTTGCTCCGGTCCCCTTGCTGACTTGGCCAACCCTGCCCCCCCACTCCTTTTGTTGCTTGGCCCAACTCAAAACCTGACCCAAAGGCCTGGCCCAATTTTATCACACCCCAGTAAGTTTTTTTTGGGGGGTGCTGATGTGATTTTTTTTTTTTTTTTTGGTACAGTTTTTTTTTTTTTTGGTGATCCCATTTCTGGTGAACTTGGGATCAATTCTAGGTTTGGTTTCATTTTTTTTTGATCCAATCTTGTTTCACTGATGATGTCCATTTGACTGCCTGTTTTTTTTGTTTTGGTTTTTTTTTTCAATCCCTCAACTGCTATTGGTGAATGTCCTATTCTTCTACCACCCGCCTCAAAATTTTACACAAAAAATCAAATCCCATCTTGTTCCTCACCCCAATAAAGGTATATGGATGGGAGGGATTGAGATGGAAGGAGATGGATTGACCAACATAATGAAAGTTGGGAAGAATAGGGCCCATCACTGAAAGAGGATTCAAATGAGAGATTCCAAAATAGCTTTGGAGGTTTCTGAGGAAGGTATTAATGAAAAGGTGGTCTGGTCTGGTTGGAAACCACGTCCTTTGGATATGTACCCTTCAATTGTTTCCAAAAAGAAAAAGAATATTCAAAAACCCATTCAGGAAGAGTTTGAGCAAGCAAAACAAACAAAAAAACATTTCCATTTCTTCCACAGTGTAAAAGTAATTGTCCTCAATTGATCTGATCACCAAGCCCTGGTTGCAATAATTGAATTTGGGCCCTTGGATAAACTCTCAGAACAAGATAAGACAGACATCAACTTTGTCACCACTTTCCTTCATGGTTCAAAAATATTTTTCAACCCAGTTGGTCCTCCAAGATCTTGGGGTGGAAAAATTTGGGCAGTTGGATGGCAATAAATGATGCACCCTTTGGAGTTATTTGGACATAATGTGGAGAAATCATCTATTGATCTTCTCCTCAAGAGTATGCTTTCCTCAACCTTAAGGCCAACAAAGTATCCCAAATTCTAGGACAGATGTTTTTCAATTTTGCCAAACTTTACTTTGAATCAAACCGTGATACCATGAAGGACAACAAAATCCCCTCTTTCTATTTGTTAAAATTGGTTCCAAGCCTACACCTTTTGATTGCTCCCCACACATCACTTTCACCTTGGATTCTTTTTACAACTCTCCTCATATCAACAAAGGAAACATCTCTGGCTTATTGAAAATACACACAAATATCAAGTATTGGATGGCCATTTTTTTTTTTCTGACCTTGGCTTTGGAATTGATTTCAAGCAAAAAGGTATAGTCAAAATGTTTAGGGCAGCTGATAAGTACAAGCACTGTACCTTTCCTGCTGTGGACACAGCAACCCATACCAGAATGGCCATGTCACTTCAAATTAATAGAACCACCAGAAACACTTGTAGGGACTTGAATAATGGTCAAATTTAATCTAGAAAAAAAATAAAAACAAAAAAGATCTGTATGTTGGTGGCATTAAGAATACTCTCAAATTTTTTAATCAAAAAATATTTTTTTCTTTTTCTTTCACCCATGCAAATATATTTACAAGCCCAGCATTTAAGTTATCTGCTGTATTTCATCTACTGTTCTACTGCTACCAATGAAAGCCAAGGCTACTGATACCTTATCCTTTTATTTTGTTTGCAAGTAGTTCCCTCTCCTTTTCCAGTTGTGCTTGCTGTCAATCCTTCTCCTTTTCCTCTTTTTGAAATTCTATCTCAGCCTTTTTCAA
Source organism: Puccinia polysora (assembly GCA_025617555.3). Taxonomy (NCBI): domain Eukaryota; kingdom Fungi; phylum Basidiomycota; class Pucciniomycetes; order Pucciniales; family Pucciniaceae; genus Puccinia; species Puccinia polysora. The sequence continues at coordinate 24,071,829 of CM062615.1, read as the reverse complement.
CTTCCACTCAGAATCCCATTTTTGTTAAAGAGCCAAACTATTGGCTTTTTGCTTTTGAAAATCCATGGCCCGTTGAAAATCCCACTTTTGCTTTTCAAACTCAAGTTTTTTGGATTCAATTTGTGATTTGACTGTTTTTTGCAGGGGAAAAGCAATGAGCATGATTTTGAAAGCAAGGATATTCAACCAATGTACTTACATGAATCTTGCTTCTCCATGATTTCTTCAAAGCCCAAAAAACCGGAATTGTTTCTGCTCTTTTGATGACTTTTGGGGTTGATATTGATGGAATTGGAGGCCTTTTGCTTACCCTGGGCAGAGGAGGTTTGAGTCTGAAGGTCGTCACTAGTGTTCAAATGCAATTTGGGAGGCCCCATTGGCTTGAGTTTTTGGCCATTCTGGAATGGATGAGCCTGTTTTTTTAAAATCTAAATCAGTCAGGATCAACCAGACAGAACGGGAAAGAGCTTGGTTCCTTACTTGAACCAATTTTGAGGGTAATGGAGACTGAGAAGTATCTGGTTCTGCATCAGCAAGGTTGATGATATCTGCTAACCCAGGAAGAGAGCAATCCAAAGAAGGCGGGGAGGGGTCCAAGGTATTTTTTTAAACATCAATCAACGTGGAAGTAGACGTGATTGGATCTGATTGAATTTGAATATCCTCCTTGGCATCAGATGGGGGCCACTCATAGGTTTCTTTGGGATCATCATTGCTAGGCTGAGCATCCCCAACCAAGTCCTCAGAGTAAACTGAATTGGATTTTTGGGCAACAAAAGCAGCTAGGGGGGTGATGTTGGCCTTCTTTCCAAAGATTTCATCCATTTGAATATAAAAAGGACAAATTGAGTCCAACTCATCAACCACCAAGTTGATTCCATTGGCTTTTTCAGAGTTGGTGATACCAAAGCCAGTGGATATTGACATGGATTGGGCCTTTTTGTACTTGGCTTGATAATTCTTGAATTGCTCCCTCATCTGTTTGGATGACAGATCCAGACTAAATTTTGTTTTTTTCTTGAGTTCATTGGCCATCAGGAGATAATCATTAACCTTAGAGGATGGAGGTTGGCCAACATGTGTTTCATTGTCCAATCCAAAGCAGGCATCATAGTTGGAGGAAATTTTGAGACAGTTGACCAGGATGATGTGATCAGCTCTCTTGAGCTGACATGAGCCCTTGTAAGCTGATGGGGGAGGATTTTTTGAGCCCTTGGAAGCTGATGGTGGATGATTGTTTGTTGTGGAGTTCCTTGGCAATGTTTGCTTTGGTGTGTTGGACTTTTGTGTGGACTTGCAGGGTGAGGTTTGCTGAGGGGCCATTTGGAAAGAGTAAGGGCAATAAGGTGATGAGAGGGATAAAGTGACAAGCAATATAAATTTATGAGAGATATGAAGTGATGATAGCAATAAATTGACAAGAGAAATAAAACAATGATTGGATTCTTTGGATGAGGTTGGAGGTACGAGTTCTTGTTGGAGGTAGAGTGATGAGATTGATGAAGCAATGAGAGCAATGAAGCAATGAGAGAAATGAAGCAATGAGAGTGATAAAGTGGTGAGTTATCAAGTGATGAGGTTGATAAATTGATGAGAGTGATGATGAGAGTGACAAAGTAATGATAGTGGTGAATCTTTTTATTATGAGGCTGGAGGTAAAAAAAATTTGCAATGAGGTCAGAGGTAGAAGGAGGTGGGAAGCCAGGGGTGGATGACGTGGACAGGTGGCGGAAGCCTTTAAATACTTCATTTGAAAAAACCCCCTTATTTCACGTTAACTTTGACACGTCTGATGTGAAATAAGTGTGTTTTTTTGATTTTTAATGCCAGGTTTGAAATGGTGGATTTGGGTTAAAACCCGCAATTAAAACTGGCAGGTTTTTTTAACTGTGATACGCCCTATCAAGTGGTAGAATTCTCTTCCAACACAGAAAACAATAAAAGATGATATGAGACTGGAATTGTTGAAGGAGTAACAGGCATATTATCTTGGAAAATTTCATCCCATTAATATTTGATTTTGGCAAATAAAATATGAATAATAACAAACACTGTCACCCATTTTGTGAATATCTTCATTTTTTTTACCTTTTAAGCTGGTTCTGAATTTATCTTAAGCCAGCCCATCTTCCTTTCAGGACTCTAATATCACTTTAAATTTTCTCTCTTGATTGGCTTCAATGATATTTGGTTTTTTATTTTATAAGAATGAAGACTAGAGATGAAAATACTGAAAAACAAAACTTGAAACTTGATGGTGAAGTTGAATTCCACACCTGGCATGACCACCAGGGCCATAAAAAAGGCTGTTCTGCTGCAATCTTGATAAATTTTTCACTTTTGAAATTGCTTCAGCCCTGAATTTCTGTAGGGAGCAAGGCAATAAAAGTGGCCATGACCCTCTAAGGGTGTTTCAAAATGGCCAGCCCCATCCCCCTGTGGCCCTTCAAAGGGGGGATTACTTTTCAATTCCAGTGAAAGCTTTGAAACCTTGAAATTAAGTTTTAATGCCTTTGGTAATCAGAGGAAATGCCAAAGATTTTTAATTCAATAGAAACAAAATACTAAATTGATGCCTTAGTGGATTATTTATTTTATTTGTGAGAAAGCATTCCTTCCAAAGGTTTTGCTTTTATTAACTCCAATAGTATGAGTCAATTCTGGAGAATTGAATTTTCAATTCCCAGATTAAACAAGTTTATAATTATTTAATTTATATCAATCTCAAATATTTAATTCCAACAATTGTATTCCTAATATCCTTGTATGAAATCTACAGGTATGAGTTGTAATATTTTATCCAATAATCAAATTAATATTTTTTGAAATCCTGATTTTATGATGAAAGTCTTTTATACACAATTAATTTACCAAGAAATATTTAGTTTCTCAAAACAATAATTTATCATTCAATTAACAAGCTTCAAGGAAAGTAAAAATATTAAACTGAAATCATACTTTTTAATCCATCTTTGAAATCAAATATTTTAATCTGTTAGGGGTTCATAACTGATATCTTTCATCTAAATTCTGATAACTAAAAATGATCATGTAAAGAAATATTTATTGTGAATTCTAAACAGAATATAAAAATTTCCATTTTTTCTAAATTCAGGAGTTTTTTTTAAAAGCTTTCTTCCTTCTGAGATTTTTTTTTTGCATTGAGCCATGTAAAATTTTTCTTAAATGACTCCAATTCATTGTGAATTTTAGTTATAATCAAATCTTTATGTTCAATTTGCAATTGAATGATTTAAAATCTATAAAAATCCTTATAATAATCATTTGTTGATTTCAGATGAAATTATTTTCAAAAAATTTCTTAAAAAGAAATCTAACCTCCAAATAACCCCCCAAAATTACTAGAAGATTGCTTTAATTTTTCCTTCATCATGAATTGAAGGTATCCTCATAGTTAAAATTCAATAAAAACACAAAAATCAAAAATGGCAGTAGACAAAAAGTTTCCCAATTTTAATGGACTCATAAGTCCATTCTTTCATCACAAAATCCAAAGTATTTTTAAATATGAAACTTTTAAATAAAGTGGTTCCAACGCCACACATTGAATATTAATTAAAGGATTTATACTAAAATAATAATAATAATAATAATACCATACTTTGAAAAATTGGTTTGGAACTCCAAAATAATAAATACCATCCTATAAAAAAATTATTTTCAAAACCTTAACTAAAAAAGGATGAACTGTACAGTTTGGATTAAAGGATTCCCAGAGGTTTCAAAGAACAATTTCAGAAATATTCAGACATATTTTTTCATGCTCCAAGTTAAGGGTTGTTGTTTATCATCTCCATTCAACATATCCCCTCCTCAGTACCATCTACCTCAGTTTATAACAAGTGTGAAACCAAAATCACACTAACCAAAGGTGCATTCTGCTGACTACCTCTGGAATATGCAAGTTATTTTCTAACTTTGGTTACTCAGTATTTTTGTGAAAGCTTTGAAATACCATCTAAAAAACAGTTGGCCATCCAATCAACTTTGCATGTGGACTCAATCTCCTTGCACCTTCTATCCTTGGCTCAATCCTGATCCTAGAACTTAGCCAATCCAGTAATTCAAGCCCCCTTGGCTTGCAAATTGCATATTGCCTGCATTTAGTTGTGACATCCACTAGTGGCTAACACGCACTACTTACAGAGCCACTATTATTCATTTCCATGCCTTTTCTGTCCCCTTGCAATTACCTCATTCATTAATCCATCCAATATGTCATTGATAATTCATAATAGTTCATAGGGCTTTGATCCATGATAACATTGCAGCCTTCTCCATTATTACATTCCTGTAATTCATTGAAACAATCCCTCCTAACTGTAGAAAAATTTCCATCAGGTTGTATCTAGTCATCCACCCGCTGAAGTAAATTACCTTATAAGTACCATGCAGACCATGTGTAGATTGTTCCATCAATTAGTCAATTTCATAAATTCTGGAATCCTTCTGATATTGACTCTTCACATTGATCTTTTTCTTTTTTACCTTTATTGGAACCCTGTTCTTTCACTTTTCCTGATACTTCAAACTTTGCAGTTAGCCTTGCCATACTTGGTATTTTGCTTGCAATCTCCCTTCTCCTTTTTTCACTCATGTCCACCTAGATTTCCCTATATTACCTGTGGTGACCGTGTGACAGCTTTGTCACACAGGTTCTAAATTTCTCATGGGAACACCAGAATTCCACAAATTGGGAAAAATAGGGTCAAATGTGATAATCAAATATTGGTTGAATGCTAAGCAGAATGATTGATTTACCAATGCTGCATTCAATATTTTATTTATCAAAAAAATTGAAATACTTTGTCTTCTAGAATTTTGGCTCCTTATCAAAAAGGATCATCAAAAGAATCCTATTTTCAAATTTTGACACATTTTGAGCTTCAGATTTATCTCAATGTTTAAAATCCTATTAGCTTAGAATTTTGATCTGAAATTCAAAATATATTGAGAAGAAACTTGGCCACCAAACAGAATAATTGAGAAAATTATTTGGCTCAAAGAATTCTTCCCAGTGTGGAATATTTCTTGGATACTAAAAAAGCCAATCAGTCAAAATTTTCTTCAGTTCAAGTCTCCTGGAGATTCAAAAAATATTTGAAAATTTATATAAAATGTTGAGTAAAATACCCTAAAATATCTATTTGAGATGACGGATGAGACTCAGGCAAAGAAAACAAATATAATATGGAAATATTTATGATTAGATAGCTACAAGATATGGTATGAAACTATTTTAATGAATCCATTTGAATTGTTACTACCCCATATTTGTTTGCAAGATTAAAATTTTAAGATTTCTTATAGGGCTGGATGAAGAGTATTAAGGAAATTTTCTTGTAATTTCAAGAGAAATGGACCAGGAGAGAGGAATCAAGGGAAACTCTGGTTTGAATGGTGGAGGAACCAATGAGGAATTTTAACTTTAAAAGCATAAAAATTGAATAATTTAAGTAAATCTGCCTTAAAAGTTGTTAGATAAAAATTAGCCAATTGAATAATGAAGAAAAAATAGTATGAATAAGAGAGAGCTTTAGGTGATTCACTATTAAATTCTGCTGCTAATATAAATGAAAATTCACTTAAATTAACTACAACCAATAGTAATTAACATAAAATGGTCAATAAGATGATTTATAAATAGTTTGCTAGAAACACAACTATTCTGTTTATTATCAAGAAATAATCAGACAACCAAACTTCTGAAAAACAGAAACAGGAACTTGCTACTTAGACATGACATAAACAAACTAAATGGAATATGAAAAACTTGGAATATTTTAATGAGTTCACTAGAAAAAATTCACTTGGAGCTAATCATAAATATAGGAATATAGTTCTTAAGACTATAAGGTTTCACTAAAGAATTGGGAAACACACAGCTTGAGAACTCAATTCCAAAAAAACTGGAATATAAACTAGTTTTGGAGATGAAGCTGATTAAAATAAAAAACCTTTGAAATTCAACATTGGTTTTGAAATAATCTGTTTCCCACAAGATTTCTATGCTTACTACATCTTGACTTGGAAAACTATATCAACAGCTTCAAAATTCTGTAACATGTTTCCTGAGTGGTTGATTGCAGCTCAAATAAAGAAATACAAAATCACTTGAATTAACTCCCTTTTTTTGCTTCCAAGGTTATATGAAATAATTATGAGAAAATCTGACTTTCCAAAGATATTTCCAGAATGAAATATTTTCAAGTAATTATTTATTTTTATATATATATAATTCTTTGAAAATTGCTTTATTTTTCTGTGAAAGTAATTAAATACCTTCCAAATCCTTAAACCCTAGATTGATCTATTCTGCAATGAAAAAGTTTCAATTTGATTATAAAATCATTTCAAGAAAAAAAATAAGGAAATCCTGAGCTGATTCTAGAATCCTTGAAGGACACATTGAGATAAGTGATTATCTCTCATCCATCAAATAGGAATTGAGTGGATCTCACATGAAGATTAAGAAAAAAAAAATCAAGATCCAATTTTGATGTTTATGGACAACAAGAGTGAACTCAATCAAAAGTAAAAAAAAAAAAAAAAAAAAAAAAAAAAAAAAAAAAAAAAAAGGTGTGTGGGGGGCATTTTTAACAATTGAAAAGTAAATAAGAAACAAAAAAATCAAGTCAATCATGAATTTTCTGATGCAGGTAGTGTTTTGTTTTAGAACCCTTACCTCTCAGATGTGCCAGTTAATTAGATCACACTTCCATCACTCCACGTACAATTTGAACTTCAAACCTTCTGCATGACATGCATGCAATCGAACTCTTGAGAAGACTGAAGAAAGCATTCAAACCAGCCCCCCAAGGTCCTTACTCAAGTTACATAGGATTTTTCTGTGAGTTGAAAAAGGATCAAAAAAACAAGTCCTGGGTGCTTCACCTGCTGGCAAGTGCTGCCTTTTCTTTTTGATTGTGAGTATGGGTGTGAGCATTTTGAATTGCAGAATGAATTTCTTTCTGTTCAAAACAAAAAAAAACAAAAATTTGGATGCAAGATCAAATCCACTGAGGTTTATTGAAAGATCTTAAAATGGCCCAGAGGCTCACTGAGGTTTTGATGCTATCACAGCACAGATTTATATACATACTTGATAAAACAAAACCCTTGATCTAAATTATGAATCAACATGAACCAAAAAAAAAAGAGAGAAAGAAAAAAAACCACCACAACAAGAACCTGATGGTTATGATCAAGTGAACTAACATGTGTTAAGGATTCTATCCCTCAGATATACATTGCATGTACTCATTTTGGTATTTTATTTGCAGATTAGAGAATCCACAATTGTTTCTTGATAAACTCTTGTTAGCTAAGCCCTTGCTAGTGCAAAAAAACAGCAAGCAAGCATTTTAGCAAGCATGAGATGCAATCATGGTTTCTAAGCTCACTTGCCATATTAGGAATCTGGGTATAAGATAATCATGGAAAAATCTAGAACTACATAATATGGACTTAAATATTGGTTGATCACATAGTCTGGTAATAGAAAATTCCAGAAACCCATGTATCTAGAATATAAATAAACCAATGTTTGGATTGATTTTCCCTTTACCTTTGGGGGAATATATTCTATTTATTTTTATCTATATCCTCTCAACAGGCTATGAGCCTGCGCATCCACTGCATAGCTTTTTGGCCTACTTTGACTCACTGCTCAACTGCTGCATAGCCAACCAAACTGTTGCACTTTTTTCATCAGAACACCAGCGATGGATCTACAAGGTCTGGCTGGTGTTACCAGCCACAGCAAGAAGAAAAGAGAACAACGCACATTTCATCCTACAAAGAATCAGGTGAGGCAAATCCTAAGACCTCCACCTCTGGCACCCAAAGTGCTTCTGGACAAACAAAGAAAGACAGAATGACCAGATTTTCAGCCAACAACCTGGTGACAATCCTTTGAGAACTCAAAGCTCAGAGTAATGCCCCCACACTTGACTCAGTTGCTCAAAAAATGATCCACTATGAACAAGTGGGGAGAAAACTACAACCAAACTTCCTTGCGGATGGTTCAAATTTTTCAGACTGGTTGCAAGCAATAAATCTGAAAGTTCAAAGCCTATTTGAAAAGACCAATTACTATTTATACTCCACCCACAATGAAAGCACTAATTGTGGCAAAATAACTGGGACCATTGTAGAATATAGTATTGATCCCTCACTATTGCCATTTTTAGCTGCAAAGCCTGGACAAGAAGCCTATCAACTTCTAAAAGAAGGCTTTGGCTTAGTATCTTGGACCTATATCATGACTAAATGGTCTTGCCTATTTCAAGCACAAGATATTGCATTTAACCCAAACAAGACGTACAAAAAGTTGAAGCTGGCAATAAAAACAATCAAGCAGCACATTGGGGGACTCCAACAACATCCTTGCCCTTGTCCTACACTTCAACGCCCATCATGCCTACCAAGAAATTTCAAATGCACTCAACTGTTGCATTGCCATTGATAAAAGGGTTTGGGTCACATCCAAAGATGTTCTTGAGCTTTTCTCTTGAAACTGAAACTCCCAGAACAATATCCCATCAAGCACCCTATTGATTTACTACTTGGTTTGAACAAAAAGACCCCCACCATTGCATAGAGAAACCCCAACCAATTGTACAAAATCCATAGAACATCCAACCACATTCATGGATAGGAGTGACAACTGGGTGCGTGTGTAGCTCACATTCAGACACCCATGTAACCACTGTTTTGATTGGGGGCACTGGGAAGTTGTCTGTCCTTGGAAGAAGACTTGTCTCCCAGCTGTCAAGGACCCCCACACAGAAAACGTTTTTACACACCTGAAACAGTCAGGCCATTGTCATCCGGCCCTCAAATGCAATACCCTTCTGCATGTGGCATCAATTAGCAATGATTTGGGAAAATCAAACTCTGTCTTACTAGACTTGGGAGAAACCAATTCTGTGTCTAACAATGTTATTTTTTTCACCTCTCTAAGGCCTATGCATCTGATGCTCTCTGTTGCATCTTGAGACAAATTTCCAGTAAACCAAATTGGGGATATTTCCATCCCAATGCCTTATGGACTGCTTCAAGTGAAGGATGCTCTTTTCTGTCCTCATTTCAATGGAACAATCATCTTTATTGGACAATTTGGCAAGAAGGATGTTACAGTATCATTTGACAGCAAGCAGTATACACTGACTCAAGATGGCTTGGAATTACCATTGTTTGAGGTCCAGAATTGTTTCTTTCTTTCCATTTTTCAAAAGCCTTTCTCCAACCTTCATGCAATGAGCACCACAGCATACTCTACCCACAATTTTGTAGGACACTTTTCCATCCGGATGCTTACAAATACTGTGAAATAAAATGATGTTGAACACATGCCCCCCTTGCCCACAGAAGACCTGCCTTTCTGTAAATCCTGTGCGCTGATGAATGCACAACACTTGCTACCCTATATTGATTCAAGGAATATATTTCAGACGCCTGGATAGGTGAATGCAGAAGACATTTTGGGCCTCTTTACAGAGAGTATCAATCATTATTGGTTCATTTTGACAATCACAGATTTATTCATGGGAATGTGTTTGGCCATCCCAATCAAGAAAAGGTCTTATGCGCCAACCGCAATTAAAAAACAATGGGTCACAAAATTTCACAGTTTCTGCCCCTACCGTGTTAAATGCTTCAGATTGGAAAATTTTTATGAATTTTTGAGATCAAAGGCCCTTTTGGACTTATTTGAGCAAGAGCAGATTCTACACAAGAGGACTGTTCTCCACAAGCACCACAAGAATGGCGCAATCAAATGACTCAATTGAACTTTGACAGAGATGTCAAGGAGAATGCTGCATGCCTCTGGCCTGGACACAAACCTTTGGAAATATGCATTTAAGCATGCGGCATGGATTTTGAATTGGCTAGTCCACACTGGTGCTACAAAGACCCCAATCAAGCTTGCTATGCTAAAAAAACCATTGTTAGTTATGCTCCAACCTTTTTGCTGCAAAGCTGTTGTATACAATCACACCCATTTAAAAAAAATGACGCCTTACTCTTGGAAATTCCATCATTTGGGGGTCTGCCTGGAATCTAAAGGATTGCTGTTCTATGAAAATGAAACCTGAAAAATTTTTCAGCTTATCTCAGCTATTTTTGTACTGCCAAAAGCACAAGTCCATGAAATTGAAACCCTTTTCCTTGGGAACTTCACCTTGGGGGAGGAGCTGGATAGGCAGGATGCACTGGTTCATGCTCTACAGAGAAACATTGCGCACATGGACAACCCTAGCATGGAAATTGCCCTCCGGTCAAGCTAGAAAGAAGGGTGGATGGATGCAATTGATTAGGAAAGCCAATCACTTTGGGATATGGGGGTAATAGAATTTGCATACCCACCAAGGGACAAATCACAAATACTGGGGTCAAGTTATGTACTCACCACAAAGAGAGGTCCCAACAGCAAGTTCATCCACAAAAAGGCTTGACTTGTTTCCCAGGGCTTCACGCAAGTCAAGGGAATCAGTTTTGAGGAGACCTTTGCACCAACACCAACTTTTGTGGCCCTGAAACTAATTATAGCCATCTCTGCCAACAACAATTGGCCAATTTAGTCTTTTGATGTCAAGACCGCCTTCTTGCACAGCAAGATCAACAAGGAAGTCTATGTTTGGCCTCCAAAGGGCCTAAAGTGTCCTGATGGTAAGGTGTCTTGCCTACTTAAATTTCTATATGGCACAAAAAAAGCAGGGCATTGTTGGTGGCTACACCTTTGGGAACAGTTGGAAAAGATTGGTTTTGCACCTAATCATGAAGACCCAAGCATATACGCTTTCAATGGGGAGGAGGGTCAAGCATTTCTCTGGATAAACCTGGACAATGGAGTTATTACAGCCAAAAAAAATCAATTGCTACAGACCTTGGAGGACCGCCTGAACCAAGCTATCACCATCAAATGGGATGGCTCTTTGGCATCTATTGTGGGGATACAATTCCAGACCATAAATGGCGGATACCAGCTCCATCAGCCAGCATTGATAGCAAAACTGCTTGCTTACAACGGAAACCCCACTCCTGAACAGTAACCTATTGTCAAAAATTTCAATAAAAGCCAACAGTGAATACCTTAGCAGAATAGGAATGCTTTTATACTTGGCCCAAGGCACCTGGCCCAAAATTGCTTTTGGGGTAAACTTTCTGGCCCGATTTTCTCTCAACCCTGATACAACGCATTGGGAATCCCTGAAATGTGTCACAGGACCACCCCACGTACTATCAGGCAATCTTAGATGATTGTGAGCCCAAAGGAAGAGACTGAGTGCAAGGGCAAGTGCAAGGTAGCAAAGCTAACTGCAAATTGCATCCTTATGGTTGGGTAACTCAACACACAGTGAGAGGGATGAATTGTTCCTATGGAAAGGAAACTAATGCCAAGCCTGATGTGTTGACTGGATTTAGCAAAATGCAAGAACATATGAAACTAACTAACTGAGGAGAAAATCTTCAGGCAAGCGGCATAGCCTTTATAAGGTAATCTGAAGTGACTAGATACAGCCTGATGGATGGCCAACTACAGTTAAGAGGTGATGAGGCAATGAATGACATGAACGGATTGGGAAATGAAATAACAGTATAGATGTTTCTGAGGTCATAATGTAGATACAAGGCAATAGATTCTGAGCATACAAGGGCGTAACAGATGAGATAGGAAGGAGTGACGTGAGAGACAATGCAAATATGTGGATGTAGTTTATGCAGGTTAAGGGACTAGTCCAATTTTTAACTATACAGTTGGTTTGGCTGACTAGCATGGGTGCAAGCTAGCAAGAGTTCTTGATCAGGAATGGGAACCCAAGGGCTATTGATAACCAGGGTGGAAGAGCAGAGCTTGAATGGATGTTCAAATGGAGTAGAGTTAACTGTGAGGTTTGCAAGTAGGTGCTGAGTCAGTCTCCAAGAATGGAAGGTTGTTATGCAAGCCATAGTTGATAAGCAGAAGGAACCATTGATGTTGTGCTTCTATTTGTGTCATGTGTATGGACTGAGTTAGATGGTACTGAGGATAGGATATGTCAAAGTGAGGGAGAAAATAATCCTTAAGCTTGAAGCGTGAAAGTTTCCTGGGTATAAAGATGCAAGCTCTTGCAAGGGTTCAGATGATTTTCCCATCAATTCCAAAATTTGTTTTGAGTGCTGTATACCCCTAGTTATTATCCTACTTCTTTGTCTCTTGAATAAATTTTTAATTAAAATATTTTTTAATTGTCATCTTGTTGTTGTGAAATTTTTTTTTCAAAATGAACAATTTGTCCCTAGTACTTCCGCAAAAGGTCTCTGGGGAAAATGCAAGCAATGTTGTCTGCGCAAGGTTGCTTGTACTTTTCCTATAAATAGAAAACTGATAGTGGATACCCCTTTAGCATCTCAGAGTGAGGTGCAAAGCCAAAGGTCTGCGCCGCAAATGAACTATCATATACCACAAGGGCCAGAGATTGAATTCTTAGGCTTCCAAAACCCTGGCAAGTTTAAGTTGTAGAGACTAAAAATAAATGAAAATCAAAAGAAATGGAACTAATATAATTTTTGTTCTTGATAGTACTACCACAATTTAGAAGGTACACTACTAATACGGCTCTGCTGCTGCCACTGTATATTGCATTGTTGTCCAAATTCAATGTGAATCAGATGAATCCCAAGGTGTGAGGCAAAGTGCAAGCTGAGGAATTGGTGGTAGTCAAAGAAGTGAGGGAGGAAGGGATAATGGCTGAAGGAGAGGGTGATACCAAACAAAGGGAAGGAAATGAAGAAGAAGGGAATGGGACAGAAGGAAGGGATGGAACGGAATGAGAGGTAGAGGAACAGAGTGGAATGGAAGGCCAAGATGGAGAGAACTGGGTGCAAGTCAAAGTGCCCATTGAAACTGATGCAAGGCAATTAACTGGAAACATTGGAGAAGGTTGGTCAAGGGGCAAAAGGAAGAGAGCATATGAGGAGCTCTTGGAGGAAGTTGGATTGAATGCCTTGATGAAGAGGGCTCAGACTGCAAGGTGTGAGGAAATCTTTGAAATTCACCTGGTGACACAAGTAATGGTGCTGAGAAGGATGTCTTCTCTGATAAAAAACAAGGATTTGGATGAATTTAGGTCAATGGTAGAGGAATTGACCAAAAATTGGGAGGAAGCAGAAAGAGAAGTAAAAGAAAATTTGTAAGAATTTATTTTATTTGTACTCTTATTTTATTATAATATATATAGGTTATTTCATTATTTTTTATTATTATATGTGTGTGTTTTTTTTTGAAATAAATAAACGTGAAAGAATAAAAGATTGTGAAAAGAAAATGGATAATTTTTAGGAACCAAAAAGGAGATAAAGTAAGGAAATGGGATGAGATTGATGAGATGGATTGAGATGGAAGTGCGGAATGGGATTGGAGTAATGATTGGCAAGTTTTGCAAGGGTAACTTGCATGAAAGTCTCAAACCAAATTTGGAGAGTTGCAAAGTTGATGGGCTGGTTCCCACAAGGTGCAATCTTTTTTCAACTGGAAGTCAGTCCATTCAACAAGGTATTGAAGTTTTCCTTTGCATAACCTGGAATCCAGAATACAACTTACTTCCCACTCTAACTGATCTTGGACATTGACCAGTTCAGGAGGGGGATGAGTCTTGCCTGGGTATAAGACTCAAATTGGATCTAGGAGAGACATTTTAAAAACCAGGTGGATAGCTTTCCATTTTGCAGGTAAGGTGAGTTTAAAAGCGTTAGGGGAAATGAATGATTTGAATTTTAAGGGGCCAAGTTTTCTTTTAGAGATTTTTTGGGTTGGGCAAGTACTGCAAATATTGAAAGCATCAAGCCATAACTGATCTCCTACTGCAAAGGTTGGGGACAAAGTGCAAATTCAGTCTGCTTGTTCCTTGTAGCACTGGTTTTCTGCTTCAAGGTTGGTCCAAATTTGTGTTTGAAGAGAATGAATGTGATTAAGGTAATTGGTAGCAGGTTGAGAAGGTGCTACGTGAATAGAAGAAAGTTGGTTTTTTACCATAAAGAGTCTGGAAGGGAAACTGTTTGGTGGAGGAATTAGTGGAGTTGTTGTAGGCAAACTTGGCTAATGGGAGCCATTTCAACCAGTAGTCCTGTTGGTAGGCAATGTACATTCAAAGGCACTGTTTGAGAATCTGATTGACTTGCTTGGTTTGCTCATCTTTTTTTGGGTGGTCAGCCATTGATAAATTTCAAATGATCTTCAAATGTTGGAAAAGCAATTTCCAGAAGCTAGAGACAAACAAATATCCACAATCACTAATTATTTTATCAGGGAGACCATGTTTTGAGAATACATATTCTATGAATAAATTAGCTAAGTCTTCTGAGGAGGCTGTCACATTACTGCAAAGGAATAAAGCCATCTTCAAGAAGCAATCTACTACTACTAAAATAGCATCATAACCACTAGAAATAGTTGATTGCAAAATTGAATCCATAGAAAGCAAGTGCCAAGGAATAGGCGGAATTGGAAGTGGCTGGAGCAGCCATACTTCCAGTGTTTTGGGGACTTGTTACAATTACAATCATAGCACATGTTAACATAGTCTTTTACTTCCTTGGTCATAACAGGCTAGTAGAAGTCTTGTGCAATCAATTGGGAGGTTTTATCCTGCCCATGATTACCAGCAAGCAGAGAATAATGCCTTGACTCAAAGATATGTAACTTAATGCAAGGATTATCTGGTACTACTATACGTTCCTTATAAATTAAATAACCATTTTTTCAATACTGTAACCACTATCTAATAGATTTGCACTCTTGCAAAGATTGGAACACTTGGGATCATTGAGTTGAGCTTGTTGTAGTTTGGAAGCTATATCCCAAAGGTGAGTGATTATTGAACTGAGTTGGGCAGATTGGGTTGAGAAGAGTTTCCTAACATTTTCAGGGTTGTTGTTGGCAAAGCTTCTCCCCCTCCCCTGGGTTAACGTTTTCCCAAAATGATAAAGCATCAGGGACTACTTCTTTTTTCCCAGGACAGTACATGATTGTAAATTTGAACTCAGAGAGTTATTTAGCCCATTGTGCCTGTCTGCGTGTAAGGACTTTTGAGCTCATGAAATATTTTAAAGAACTGTGATCAATTGGGACCTCAAAGAGTTCCATAAGACTCAAAAGGTATGAACACCATTTTTGCAAGCAAAAAACAATTGCAAGAAGTTCCTTTTCATGGATCTTTTAATTAAGCTCTGCAGCAACCAATTTTCAAGACTTGAAAGCCAGGGGATGAAAGAGGGAAGAAGAGGAGGATAACTGCAAGATTACTCCTGCAACGGCATAGTTGCTTGCATCTGTTTCTACAATAGTGCAAGATAGCTTATTTAATTGAGAGATTATTGGAGCAGTAGTGAATGCTTTCTTCAGATCTTTGAACTCTAAAGCAGCTTGTTCTGTAAAAACAAAATGAGTTTCTTTTTGAAGAAGGTTAGTAAGGTTTAAGGTTTTCTTGGCATAATGCTCAATAAACCTCCTGTAAAAATTACTGAAACCAAGGAAAATTTGAAGGGATTTGACAGAAGAAGGTGGGGGCCAGTCCAATATGCGCTGGCTCTTGGCTGGATGAATTGATAGTCCTTGCTGCAAGACTATGACACCTAGAAACTGAAGAGAAGGAGTATGGAATTTTCACTTAGAGGCTTTTTGAAACAGTTCATTCTTGCAAAGTTTCTGCAGCACCTCTTGCACATGTGAAATGTGATCCTCAAGATTTTTTGAGTAGACTAGTATATTTTCAAGATACACCACAAGGTATTTCTCTACAAGGTCAGAAAAGATGTTGTTTACAAAGTGTTGAAAAGTGGAAGGAGCATTGCAGAGGCCAAAAGGCATGACGGTATACTCATAACTGCCAAACTGTGTTCTCATTGCAGTAAAATATTTTTGACCTTTTCCCATGCAAACTAGTTTATAAGGGCCTCAAAGGTCTAACTTTGAGAAATAAGCAGCTCCATGCAAGAGAGTGAGGAGGTGCAACATAGGCGGTGCTGGATAGGCATTCTTCTGGGTTACCTGGTTCAGTTTCCTGTATTCAACACACAGGCAAATTCTGCCGTCTTTCTTTGGAACAAATAGGACAGCTGAACCAGTATTTGAATTGCTTGGTCAAAGAAATCCTTTTGATACATTTCCCGCAATGTATTCTTGAAGCATGGTTGATTCTTGCTTTGAGAGAGAGTAGACTAATCTGGGTGCCAGAGGTGGGCCAGTAAGCTCAATCCAGTGACCATAAGAATGGGATGGGGGAAGTTTATCTGCATTTACAGCTGAAAAGACATCAGAAAAGTCATGATAAACCAGAGGTAAAGACTCTTGAATTATTTCTAGATCTTAAATCTCATCACCTTTGAGCATGTGGTTTGAATTGCTTGCATGATTCAAGAGGATTAAGGAGATCAAGGTACACCATTTGGTTGGTGCCTGTTTCTCTTTGAAGAAACAAGGAAGGGGTAAGTTGGAAAAATAAGCAATAACTCCTAAATCTGAAGAGGGAACTTGGGAATGGAGGTCAGGATATTTCAAATCTCCTGGCGGAAAAGTGTCATCCAACTCAATGACAGTGTCAGTTAGGTTGTTTAATTCATGTTTGAAAGAAGCTTTAGTGTCCTGGGGTTGCAAGGTTTGAAGTTTAATTACTCATTCTTGAAAATTCACATCCAGATTCCAGTGAACTAGGAAGTTGTGGCCTAGAATGGTGTCATCCATTCCAGTAATATCCAAGAAAAATAAGTCCCATTTGAAGCTGGGGAAAATGGAGAATTTGAAGTTCCATTTTGCCTTTTGGGAAACCCAATGAGATTGCTCAGTTGCACTACTTACTAAAAAGATGGGAAACGTATCTATCTTGGAACGCGTAAGGTTTTTGGAAGTGGAAAAAGATTCACTTATAAAAGAAACCTTAGCTCCAGAATAAAGCACAGCTTTTTCAGGGGAGTTGTTGGAATGAAAAAGGACAAATCTCAAACTTGAAGCACCTACTGACTTTCAAGTGCAAAGATTGACTTGCTGTAATTTAGATAATGTGTAGTTCTCCTTGCAAGTATTAGAAAAACTACAAGCTAATTTTTTGACTGTCTAGCCACTTTGTACAGCTATTGAAATCATTTTTTCCTCCACAATACACACATAACCCATTCTATTCCCTCCTTAGCCATTCCTCATTTTGGAGAATCCCAGTTTCTTTGTCCAGGAACTTTGGGGTTTTGGTGATGGCCTTCCCTTTCAGGTTGGAGTGCAAGGTTGGATTTGGTTTGGATTTTTTTGGGTTCTTTGAAGATTTTTTTGAGGATTTGTTTGCCTTTGGAGCCAAGGTTGATGGTCCATGGTTGTTTTGTCGAGAGCAGTTCTTGTAGTGATAACCATTATCAAGCTCAATCACCCGGTTGATTAACTGCTGAAGGGAGGTTGTCTTATGTCCCCCAACTTAAAACTGCTTGATTGGGTGTGCCGGTAAACCTATTCAAAAATTAAATAGAAGAGCTTCCTTGTTCCATTGGATGCAAGACTGCAAAGTTTGTAAATTGGAGATATAAATGGAAACTCTACTATTCTCTTTCATGGCTAAATTATTAAGTTTGTATTTGGTGTTTTGGACTTCATTAGGGTTGCCAAAAAGGGTGAACAATTGCTTCTCAAACTTGTCCCAGTCCTTGAGGATATAAGTGGGGCTAGTTTTGTCTAATAGTTGGAGGTAAGGTTCAAAACACTGCAAGGCTTGTCCACTAAGGAAGGAGGATGCATACATGACTCTATGTCTATCAGTAGGAAAGTTATGAGGATGGTTTGAGAAGATGATTTTACAGGACTGTAAGTAGGCTCTAAGTTTATGGGGGTGCTCCCCAGTAAAATGATCAGGCTGCTTCATGCCCGGAGTACAAAAGCTAGGTCCACTTGGACCAGATTTCCAGGCAGTTTGGTTAAGAGCCTGGATCAGGGTTGAGAGCAAGGTCAAAGCATTGGGTTTGGGAGCATTAGCGCAAACCCTTGATCTACTACAAGTCAAGGATTCATTGGAAGAATGGTTGGAGTCTTTGATTCCTTCAAGGTGATCCACCGCTTCCCAAGGATGAGCAAGGGGATCATCAAGAGGTTCAACCAAAGGGGATTTAGAGGAAGGAACAGTTTCTAAAGGTTGTCTGGCCCAAGAAATGCTGGATCTACCTACCCAATGGATATCATCATTGTAAGGGGTGAGGGAAGCGTTCCTGGTTGAGAAAGTATGTGACATTGTAAAAGAAATCTATTATAGGTTGGCAAACTACAATAGATGAGTTGAGTTAGTTAGTTTACTGTCACATGACCACCCCACATACTCAAAGTGTAAACTTATGGTTGGTTAACTTGACACACAATGAGAGGGATGAATTGTTCCAATGGAAAGGAAACTAAAGCCAAGCCCAATGTGATGACTGGATTTAGAAAGATGCAAGAACATATGAAATTAACTAACTGAGGAGACAATCCTCAGGCAAGTGGTGTAGCCTTTATAAGGTAATCCAAAGTGACTAGATACAACCTGATGGACAGACAACTACAGTTAAGAGGTGATGAGGCAATGAATGACATGAACAGATTGGGAAATGAAATAACAGTATAGACATTTAAAAGGTCATAATGTAAATACAAGGCAATAGAGTCTGAGCATACAAGGATGTAACAGATGAGATACAAAGGAGTGAAGTGAGAGGAAATGAAAATATGAGGATGTAGTTTATGCAGGGTAAGGGACTAGTCCGATTGCAAACTATACAGTTGGTGTGGCTGACTAGCGTGGGTGTGAGCTAGCAAGAGTGCTTGACCAGGAATGGGAATCCAAGGGATATTGATACCCAGGGTGGAAGAGCAGAGCTTGAATGGATGTTTGACTGGAGTAGAGTTAACTGCAAGGTTTGCAAGTAGGTGCCGAGTTGGTTGCCAAGAATGGAAGGTTGTTATGCAAGCCAGAGTTGATAAGTGGAAGGAACCATTGATGTTGTGCTTCTATTTGGGTCATGGGTATGGACTGAGGTAGATGGTACTGAGGAAAGGATATTTCAAAGTGAGGGAGACAATAATCCTTCAGCTTGAAGTGTGACACAATGCCTCATCAGATACGTAGCACACACAAAAGACTATGCCCTGCGTATGAATCCCAGTTCCTCTGACTCTTTCAAGGTGTTTGTAGATGCAAACTGGGATGGAGAAGGCTTGTGATCATGTCATGGCTTCATATGCACACTTTGGGGTGCCCCAATCCACTGGGGATCCTGATGCCAGCTATCTGTGGCCCAATCCACTTGCAAAGAAGAGTATATGGGGCTGTTGTACTTGGTGGTCAAAGAAATATGGGTCTCCTCCCTTGCAAAGAAGGTTCATCCAACATTGCCTTTCCCAATGCTGTATTCTGACAACCAGGCAGCAGTCAAGATTGTGTCCAATTTTTCAAGCATGAAACACACAAGGCATATAGAACAAGAATTCCATTTTGTGAGAAAACACCTTTGGGATGGTGATATGAAGATAGATTGGATCAAAGGGATGGAACAATGGGTGGGTGCTCTCATGAAGGCCTTGGGTAAAATTAAACACATTGAATTCTGCAATCAAATTTTATTTTGGCCTGTCTTGTTTTCTTCTTGATCATTTACTTGTTTCATTTTTTTTTTCTTTCCCTCTCAGTGCAACTGGATCGTACTTCCCTTATTTTTTTTTTTCTTTTCCCCTTCTTCCTTGTCTTGCATTTTTTTTTTTCTTTTTCCCCTTTTTTCCTCTTTTTTCCCCACAGTTCACCACTGACTCAAAGTAAATTGTGTGGGGAGGGGGGGAGGATATTAGGAATATGGGTATAAGATAAGCTTGGAACAATCTAGAACTACATATTATAGGCTTACATATTGGTGGATCACATAGTCTGGTAATAGAACATTCCAGAAGCCCATGTATTTAGAATATAAATAACCAACTCTTGGATTTACTCTTCCTTTTACCTTTGGGGGAATATATTCTATTGATTTTTATCTATATCCTCTCAAGATACCAGGTAGCTAATGAAGCTAGACCTGCAATCAACCACCCCCCAACAACTGCTTGCCAGCTCAAGTTGAAAGTCTATGAGCATCAAAATATAGAGGAATATCGGAGGAGGAGGGGATGGTTGATGACCTTGATGATGATGGACAGACAATGGTGTGGTTGATGACGATGGAGGATGATGTACTTGATGATGGTGGACAAGGTGGATGTGGTGGAGTTATGGAGGATGTTGTCAATCCTGGCAAGGGTTGGGGTTAGCAAGCACCATAAGGTTTTGTAACTTTGTCGATTTTCGACCGAGCTTATGGAGCTTGCTACGTAGCGAGGTTCCTATTTAGGACACCATTGCGGCTCGTGCTCGGTAAACTTAGCTAACGAGCGGGTTTACCGAGACGATGGTGGATGCTCTTAGGCTCTCTGGAATCTTCCCACCACTTTACTCACCGGGGTCGACCGACCGACCGACTTGGGCCTTGCAGCTTGTCCCCGTTTACATAATCAATACCGTCCGCTTACTACACCTGCTGAGTAAGTGATCCATATTTGTAGGCATACGCATACGTAAATGAATAGTTTGACTCGAGTCAAATGTAGCTAGGGGTGGTTGGGGATGTATGCGCCGAAGTGAATGGATACAACCGATTGAGTGTCGTAGGATCGATGCGGTCTATCTACCGGGTACCCTACGCTGGTGAGCCCCGATCTCGAGCCGGGACCCGCTGGACGGCCCCTGGGACAGACCGTCTGGGAGACGTGCTGCCCAGCTGCCGAGTCGAGCTGGGTCGGTCACGTCTGAGTCCCCGGGGGTGGTTGGTTTCGATCGCCCCGGTCGACGACCGCACTAGCTGGCGGGATGGGTGTGGAGTGTGCACCGTGGGGGTTGTGATGGGAGTGGAGCCGGACGCAAGAATAAATGTGCGATTGAAGACGGTCCGGTCCGACTGATCTCGCTCACTCGTGGGATGAGGATCGGGATGACTGACTGACTGACTGACTGACTGACTGACTGACTGACTGACTGACTGACTGACTGACTGACTCACTGAGGCTTGAAGCTACCGGCCAGCTTACTCAGTCTCCCTCCCTCTCCGGGCGCCCCCCAGTCCCGTCGGTCAGTCTAGTGCGCCGCCCACGAGTGATCAGATCCATCATCTCTCGTTCTTGACTCGCGCCGCTCGACTGACCGATGACCCAAACTGATCAGGCTGGGAGTGAGCTCTCTCGCACCAGAGAGTAGTCTTTTATACATATCTATAACTTATGATGAAGTACATAATCGATCGACTCTGCCACTCCCACTCCCTCTCGTCCGCCTCCCGCCGTTGAGGCTGACCCCCTTGTCGTCGAAGCTTGAGCCTCCTCCTACTCGGCTACGAGTTCGTTGGAAGGAGCTTTCTTGTGGTTGAGGATTATTATTTAATCCCTTCTCCATCCATCCTCCTCCGTCGATCGACTCGATCCAACCTAGTACTTCTCATCCTTACTCTTCCTCTAAGCTCCACTCGGTTCGAACCTGGGTGGTGAGAACTAGTCATCCACATCTTGAGCTACCTACCTACGTAGGCTATCATCATCTCTTAAACCCCCACAACGCCTCCCAAGTCCCTCTCGACTTTGAGTGGGACCCCCTCCTACTCCTCTACGTCTCTTGACCCTAGGGCCTAGAGAACGAAAACAGTCCGCCCTGTACTTCTTATAGGAGCTAGCTCCTTCCTACTACCCCAACCCCGTCGGTACCTAGTGGCCTACTCCACGCTAGAGTAGTGTCTACACTCCTAGTTCACTCTTCTAGGTCTTTCGAGACACTTGAGTCCGGAGTCTAGTAGAAGTACTGCTTACTTAGGTTTAGTCTCTCTCGACTTGCTCCTCACTTGCTCTGCCCCCTCCGACCTGGCCCAGCCTGCTTTGGTCTCTGGTCTCGTCGCTCGTCTGACTGTGGGAGAGCGTTTGAACCAGCTGGCTCGTAGCCCCAATCCCCACTCCCCTCGAGCCTCATCTAGTCCTGCATCCCCTTCCCTCCCCCGCCTATCGTCGAGATTTGTAGAGAACACACTCGCTTCAGTCAGCTTCGATTTAACTGCAAGGCACAAGAGAGAATCAAAGTCGAGAAAGCTTGAATCGATTCGAATCATCACTCTCGACTGGGGTCGATTACTGGATATCATAGATACTTACTGACTACTTACCATAGCCTAGTCCACTCAAGAGCCCATCATTCATCCACCCCCCCCCCCCCCCCCCCCTCCCTCGATCGCCCCCAGCATTCTCTCATGACCATGTCGATCACCACGACCATCCAACACGACCCTCAAGATGCCAACCTGACTCAACCCGACACCCTCTCATCCTCGAATCAGAAACCATCGCCAGTCCATCCGAACACCAAATCATCTCCTCTCATCACCACCGCCGCCCGTAGGACGATGGCCCCCAGGAGGAGCAGGAGGAGGAGGGCCGTCAAACATACCGACGACGAGGATGAGGATGAGGATGAGGATGAGGATCAATCAGACCATCGACAGCCCCCCAGCCCATCATCCTCATCTTGCTCGGACTCGTCATCGAGTTCGGACATCGACTCAAGTACCACGGCCTCCCTCGTCCGTTCTGATCTTGACGGCGACGACGATGACGATGACGATGACGACGACGATGACGCAGAGGATCATCGTCAGCATCACGATCGCGATCCGAAGGACGACCACCAGCGTAAGCACGATGCCATCGATCAGCCTCTTCCGAACTCACAGCCAGTCGCCGGGGAGATCGACCGACAGCACCGATCGGACCGCCAGAAGACCCACCATCAACTCATCACCAACGACGACGACGACGACGACGACGACGACGACGACCAACAACTCGACCTGGATCTCGATCGGCTCGACTTGGAGGCCGGTCTATCTAGTCCCCCCAGACCCCCGGCCGCCAACCCAGCGGAGCCTCCTACCCCCTCAGCCCATCAGCCGCTTCCTCCCTCATCCGTCTCTCCCAAAGATCTTCGTCAGTCCCCACTTGCTCATCCAGCTTCCACATCATCATCGATCATCCTCTCATCCGTTCCTCTTACATACTTCACAGAAACCCTCGAGCCAACCCCCTTCGTTCCTAACAAGATCGCCAAGTTCAAACCTGGCCAGACCCCCTCCGACGAACCCAGTTTGCCCTCCCAGCAGACTCCCGGTTAGCCTTTGCCCTCTCCATCCTGCTCCCGTCCCAATCCTATCTCATCCACACTAATCATCCCATCCATCCCTCACTCCTCCCTCTCCGGATCATCAACCTCAGCAACCTCGCAACCTCATAATACTACCATCATCTTCAATCAAGCTTCTTGGGTCACCGGCCTTAGTGCTGCCTTGGCTGCTACCACCGCTTCCTCGAACAATCTCTCTAACTCAACCGACGACCAATCCATCCAGGCACCGCGCTACATCCCTTACATCGAATTCGATAACTATAGCACTTATGGTAATTTGATCTTTGATTTGAACACTGGCCTCAGTCGTCGGACTCGAATCGATTGCAAGCCGGATGGTCTCGAAAAAGCTCCCCCTGAAGCCCTTCAAGATCAATTCGTCCGGATTAGCCCCTCTCTCGACCAATCCTCTCAACCTCACCGATCTCAATCGAAGGTAACCACCACCAAATCATCACCGTCAACAGCAGCATTAGTATCCTCCTCATCCTCATCACCATCGTCATCTCCTCGAAAGCCAAGCACCATTTCCCCAGCTGAGGCTTCCCAGCATGACATGGTTCAGGATTCCAGCGATCCTCAATGTGATAATCCCTCAACCCCCGGCGGATCCAACAAGTTGGTTGACTCGAACGAAAAGAACAAGAAGAAGAAGAGGAAGAAGAGGAAGAGTCAAGAGACATCGATAGCTCGCACCAGGGCAGATGATCTTCCGAGTCAAACCAACGAATCATCCGATCAAAGGCTCACCATCAAAATCATCCCTCCCCAACCATCCACCACCACCAAGAATCGATTGCCAGCCGAGGGCTCATTTGCTTCTACTTCATCTCAACTTCACTCAGCTAGACCCCCTTCCTCCCTCAGTGGGGCAGTAATGATTAACAGACCATCATCCGCACTCAGTCACGCTGCCCAATCCGAGGGAAACCGCTCTGGTTCAGCCTCTGAAGCTCAGTCTCTCGAACCCTGGGCCGTCCCTCGTTCGGGTCGATTCTGGGGGCACGATGATCGCTCGAGCCATTTTCCACGTCGGGGTGGTGCCAGAGGAAACTTTCACAACAGGGGTGGAGCTAGTCATTCCCGTGGTTCGATCCGAAACCGGGGCGGCTTCCGCGCTGACTGGCATCCAGCCTCAATCACCCCAAAACGGACCTCGCTCACGAACTCTTTATCCCATCGACCCGAAACACCCGCCGGCCAATCTGATACCGGCCGTAGTGCCGGCAGTGGAGCCGGATGGATCACCGTACCCTCAAAACAGAAAAATTTCACCGGCGCATCCCAACATCACAACTCTCAAACCAATTCACATCGTCATCAGGCCCACCCGGTAGATGATGGCGAGTGGAGGCACGACGGTTGGGAAGAGATTGAAAGGGAAGCTGATGGGAGACATCTTCACTCAAGTCATCGGTAAGTTTCTCTGCCTGTTTGGACTCTCGGTTTTTCAAAAAAAAAAAAAAAAAAAAAAAAGCTGACCATCATCCCCCGCCCCCGTTTTGTACATACCATTCAGTGGTAGAGCCGGTTCCTCCGCAAATCATAAATCACGTGGAGGCGGAGGATGGAGGGGTGGTGCCCCGGTAAGTCAACCTCGTCGGGCGACCCCTCCTCCCAACCTGTCCAAATCGTACTCCGAGCGACCATTGGATCTTCCTTCAACTCACCCAACCCCATCGCCCGAGCTTAGAGCGGATGATCGGACTAAACCACCCGCGGTGTCATCTGCCCAAGATGATCCAAAGAGTGATAAATCGAATGTTACACTCAATCAAACTTGCGTTGCCAGCCTACCTCAAGCCCAACCCCCTCCTAATCCAAACGAGAAACCTGTTGTACGTGTTATTCCCCGGGAAGGAATCAAGACGCAAGGAGCCAGCTCACGTGTGGAGCACGTCTCAGAAACCAAGGAATCATCCAGTTTGTCTCGTTCGAATAGCCCTCCGGAAGAGACCAACCCGATCATTGTCAAGCTTCCCAAAGCCATCAAGATTGGGACCATACCCGTTTATCCACCATCGGCCTCGAAATCGGTTGTTAACCAGAAGCACGAACGCGTATCCAAGTCTTCCCAAACCCTCTCGAGTTTGACTGATCGCCGTGAGGCTCGCGTTCGTAGTACCGGGCCGAGTTCCAGTACACCTGAACTATCTGACAACACAGCTCAGGTTTCCCAAAGCTCAAGTACACTAGAAGATCAAACCTCTCAATCGTCAGATCCTGATTTGAGATCCTTCAATCTTGTCGAATCATCACTACCAGGAGCGATCACACTTGGCTCGATCGGAGGTGCCGAAGTTTTGAGGGAAGCTATGTCAACTCCTAAGCATCTCATGCCCTCACATCCGGTTTATCAAAATCCGAACCTACAGTCTCGCGTAGAACCTTCAATAGCAATGACCAACCCAATGGGGCATTCGAGGACGTCATCGGACAACTCTCATGCTCCACCACCGGGGCCGTTTGGACCACGCCATCACTCGGATTTTGTTGAACCCAATACTCAACCCCCACCCCCACCTCCTCCGGTGCCACTACCTCCGCTCAATTTTGGTCACCCTCCTCCTCATTCCCCCACTTCCTACCCTAATCCCGTCGCAGCTCAATTACTACCACTCCCACCACCACTCCCACCACCACCCATCTCAGCGATCCATCATCCTGGGAATTTCTATCAACCGCCCCTGCCATCGATACCCCCGTCTCATTACTTTGATCATCATCATAATATGCCTTATCCACACCCGCCTTCTCTCGGACCACCACCTCCATTATCCACATCCAATGCGACAGGTCATGTTTATGGCGCAGGATACTTGCCGCCACCTCCACCGCTCCAATTACCTCCCTCTCAACTTGGACCCCCAAGATCTCATCCTGCTCCGATTTACCATCAACCACCACCACCTCCTCTACTCACCCTAACCCAACAACCTAGACCTCCGTTCGAACCCCCTCTATCTTCGATCTCCCTACCCCCATCCTCTTCTGCATCAGGCCTCAATCCAGGAATGATGATGATGGGACATTTTGCTCCGCCCAAATCTACCAAGGTTCGAATCAGTAACCCCGGAGGACCTAAAGCGAATGAAGAACCCATTCGCTTTTCGAAACCCCGTACGCCACCGATGGGATCCGAAATTAAGATGACCGAGAATGGGATCAGCTATTACGAGTATAATGGGGTGACATACTTTGGTGATTCTTTACCACCGAGTTGCTTACCTTCTGCTGGACTACGATCACACTCCTCAGCCGGTGACGATGAAGCCGAGGACTCAACACAAGGCCATGGTGGCGCGCAGGAAGAGATTCAACCGGACCGATTTTTGGGAGCGCCATTATCCTCTCATCATGATTACCATCATCTCGACCCATCTCACCATTATCATCCTTCACTTCATGATCATCATCTAAACTTTCTCTCTAATAATTCCTCAAGTCATCCTCATTATCCCCATCTTATCGCTGGCTTTCATCATCACGAGGTTCCGAATGGTCATCTTGCCAATGGTTTTCATCCCCATCATCATCCCACCACTAATGGACATCAAGGCCCCCCCTCCGTTAACGGTATGACCGGAAGTCCTGTCGTCCAACCCACCGAGTCTCCGAATGGTATTGATCCTGCTGCCGTCAGTCGTCATCGGCTGAACGGATCGATGACCACCGGTGGGCAAGTCGTCCTATCACAAGTCATCAAGCCCCTTGGAATTCCGTTCGGATGATTGCTTTTCTTCGGAAAAAAGAACGTTGTTTTTTGATCATCAACTAACTTTTTCCAGTTCTTTTTATTTCCCCACCCCTCTTTTACACTTTCACCCTCACCTGCTCCGTTTTTCATTTTTTTGTCTGCCCCTCCGCCCTAAAAAGAGAAGCAGGATGGTTTGTGTTCATCCAGTCAATCCACCCGAAGACTTCTTAATCAACCATCGAGTTGTTGGTTGATGATCATACGACTTTGTAAACTCTTTGAAAAACGGTTTAATTTTCATGTATATATATATACATATATATATACAAAAACCAAGAATTAAACATACTAAAATACAACATGTACCCCCCCGCCTTTCTTTTTATCTTCCCTCTTGAATTTTTGTCGCCCAACTCTCAAAACCCGCCAAAATCCACCACCCCCAAAAAAAAGTTAAATTTTCATTGTGTTTCTTTTTTGTGAATCACAATCCTCATTTTTGGTGATTGACTAGATAGAAAAACCAAAAAAAAAACCTCTTCCATTGATGATCAAGAATATCAGAATTAATTATGAAAAACAACAAAAAACTCAACCTTCATGATGTTTTGGTCCCAAACTGTTTAGATTTCCTTTTTTTTTTTTTTTTGGTGGTTGCAAAGAGATGTAAATGGATATATTGAAGGATTGAGTAATAGACTGGAGGTTGAACTTGATTGGATGACGTGGTACATAGATATCTTATCTCTGTCTGATGGTGATGATGACTATTATACTTATGGTCAGAGGGCTGTTGTTCACACTCCATCATCCTTGCTTGAGGATCCTTTTCACACTCTGTTTTGGGTGTTGCTCATGATCTAACAAAAAAAAGAAAAAAAACAAGTGGAGGGGGGAGGGGGGGCTTAAAAGAAAAAGAAGAAAATGGTTTCTTAGATTGGTTGTTTGTGTCAAGGGATAAATACCTAAGCCAGAAGGATCAATGTGGATTGGAGAGTTGAATCTATCAAACCTAAGCCAAAGGCAGATGGGTTGAAACCTATGTATGTACTGTACAGTGGGTTGACAAACAAGCCTTTGGACCCATTGAAAGAAAGAAATCAGCACTGGGAGTTGTAGGTATGTGTGTACACAGTGAGTAGACATAACTCAAGGGACTGATTGACCTCAAAACGGTCAGTTTATCTTTGGGCATGAGGTTTGAGCTCAATCAATCGTTCCAACAAAGGTCATGAATTGGGATTTCTTGATGGGATTAGGTAGATGTTTCAGCCTCTGGACTTGAAGTATAGGACGGTTTAAAAATTTTGATATAAAAAAAAAAAAAAAAATCTCAGATTAAAATTTTTTAAGGGTAAATGTGAAATTCACAACCCTGGGGTTACAAACCAGTGTGAATTGCTACTCATGATTCATATTGAATGTGAAGGGCAATTCATAACTCAACAAGCAGCAAACAACATTCTTGATGGCTTGTGCATCCCCAATTTCAACTCAAAGAGGATTACAGATTGGGATTTAAAACCAAGTTTTGAGTTGCAGTTGGGGGTTTGGACCCCCCCCACAGGGGATGTGGAAGTCTTGAGGGGGGTTGTTGATGTTTTCCTGGCTGATTTGTGGCAAAAACAGATCCCCAAAAATGGGTCATTTGAAGTCAGAATTGGGGTACCTAGGTACCCCTGGACCAGGTTGGAGTTCCATCAACCCAAAATCTAGGGATCTGGTATATACTATGTGGGACTATTGAATCACAAAAAGAAAAATCTGAAATCAAACATTCTGTCTATTTTCAAGACAAAGACTAGTCCTAAAATAATACTCAACCATTGGATAATTTTTCTCTTGAATCAAAAAGTGAGTAGACTTTGGAGTTGTTGGAAACAGTTTGATTGCACTTTAAACTGAATTGGTTTTTTTTTTTTTTTTTTTTGGTTTTATGGGAACAGTGGCAAACCCAAGCCCCACTGGTTTAAACATGGCTTTGTTGAAGGACTTGTTTGAAAGTGTTGTTAACAAAGCTTTGGATTCTAGGGTTTTGGGTAGGGAGTTAGAAAATAAAACATTGGGATCCTGGATTGAATCCTCATCTAGGTTTACGATTGAGGAAAAAGATGTTTCTTCAAAACTGGAATTGAATGAAGGTGTTGGGTCATGTTTCATATTCCATTTGGCTGAGAAGGATTTGGCTTGATCAATACTGAACAAACCAGGTTGGGTTTAACTATGAAACTATGAGGTTCTAGAACCCCTTGAACCTCCTCCTGTGAGAGCCTTTCCCAGTAGGAAAGAATCCAAGATTTATTGTCAAAAATGGACATCCATGCATGGCTATGCATGGATGAAATTCAATTCAAAAGAGTATAAATATGTTGATCTAGCATATGAAAGATTTGGGGTATATGAAGGGCCATGCCTCACCAAACGGCAAATGCAAACTCACACAAGGAAGGTTGGGTATCAATTGATGATCTGTTCAAGTCATACAGTAGCAGATCCCACATGGAATCTATCGATTAGAAATGGCCAAGACGATCCTCAACCATCTGAAAAACCCCTGAGTGCATCCTCAACTGAGCAGAATCTCTGGTTGAGCCTTGGATCAATTTTAAGGAAGGCAAAAAAAATGATGGTCTGGATAAAATTCAACTCTCTCTCTCTCTCTCTCTCAAAAAAAAAAGAAGGGAAATTGATCAAGATTTGATGGTGGAGAATGAATTGATGATAGAAAAAATCTAGAACACAAAGTGGAAGGTAAGGCCAACAGAATTGAACTGGAAAGGTGTTCTGAGAAAACCAGTGGGTATCCAGTTCAAAAATTTGGTGAATAGGGTCACTCAGAGGCCCTATTCTTGGCTCATCCTAAGCCTATAAAACTTTGTAAGATTGTACCATGGGTAGACAAACATTAATGGGACTTTTAATACTAAATCAGCTGTTGTACTTCCAAGGACTTGTTTCAAGCTGAATTCAACCCCCTCCCCCCCCTTCCCCCCAGAATGAAAAAAAAAAAAATCATGGAATGGTTCCAATTGCTATGTTTGCATAGCTTTGAAACTTGGTTTTTTTTTTTTTTTATTAATTACAACAATATCAAAAGTTTTGGGTACATTAAATTCAAGATTCATAAAAAAAAAAAAAAAAAAAAAAAAAAAAAATTAAAAAATCAAAAAAAAGTAAGAATACTTGGGAAAATAGGGTCTAGAAATAAAAAAAAAAAAAAAAAAAAAAAAAAAAAAAAAAAAAACTGAAAAAAGTTTGTACCTTTGAAATTCCTTCTCATTGATTATATCTCAAAGTAGGATGAAAAGGAACACATGAGATAAAAAAAAAAAAAAAGAGTTGTCTATATTGGTTGATTCTACATTTTGTTAATTCAAAGTTTGATCAAGGTTGACTTGTTGACATTCAGATTGAGTTCTGATTGGCTAGCCAAGATGGACATGTTTCAATTCTTGAAAACCACTTGGATAAGCTCCTTGACTTGTAAACGTTTGTATTGTTCATGTATCTCTAGCTCTGGGGGATTTTTGGTTTCCTTTCAAGGTTTTGGGGGCAGATTATTTATTTGTTGGTGTGAGATGAAGATCTTCAAATTGTTTTAAAACTCATTCAAACAAGCACCATTTTCCAAGGGTTTTTGGTTGGTTGAAGCACTGGATCCAAAGGATATAAAAATCTTCAGAAAAACATGAATTTCCAACAAAAAAAAAAAAAAAAAAAAAAAAAAAGAGAGAGAGCAGGAGGATTTAAGATTAAAATCAACATAAAGTTACTCACCAGCACTTTTTTGGTGATCAATCATGAAGAATTGGATCAAAATTGAAAAAAAAAGAAGACAATGATGTTGAACATGGTCAACTGTTGAGGTAGGCCAACGGTGGAATGGTCAAGATGAATCACAATGATTTGTGGGCTTCATCTAGAGTGTGTTTGTTTGAAGTGCTGGGGTGTGTTTGATTTTAATAACAGTCCCACAACTTTTTTCTACCCACTGCACTTATAAAACCAATTGATACAACATCCCTCTATTGCATGTTGTAGGAATGAAAGCCAAAGGGAAAGATTTCACAAAGAATTTTGTTTTTATAGCAAAAGAAGCGTATGAGTTCTACAGTTGTGAATTGGATGCATTAAAGGAGTTGGCTTATGATCCCAAGAGGCTTCCCAAAGTCTTTGTGACAGAATGTGAAAAAGATCTGACTTGAGCTATTGAAAATAGTTTCCATGAGTCATCCAGAACAGTTGTGCTCCTGGAACTTGTCTAAAGATTTTCAAGAAAATTCTAAAGTTTGCTTCAGTAATGAAATTGAAGGATGGAAAAGTTTTATGACTCAGTGGGAAAATTATGGAGCCTCTAAAACCAAGGGGGAGGCAGAAGTCAATGATGCAGAACTCATAGTAGGCCAATTTATGGCTTCTTCTATTAATCTCTGCTGGGAATGTGTATGTTAAAAATTTTATACAGTGTTTCTTGAAAGACTGTGAGGATGTGCTTGAGTATATGGAAAAGAAAATCTTCCATATCAAAGAGATGTTTATAATGGTCTGGACTTGTTTCAACCCAGACTTTGGAAATAAAAAAATGTCTTGGGTAGAAGGTGCCCATGCTACTTTCAAACAATTAATTGTAGAATCTTTGGGGAAAATTTTAAATGTGTGGAAAGACCTCAAAGGAGCAATTGAAAGCCAAATTCCAATCAGTTTGTACATTGCTGAAAAATTCTTGAATAAAGTTAGGAACCATTCTTCCAAAATAAACTTTAACTTTGGGTTACAAATTGTCAATCAAGACAATTAAACTCATTGGGGAACAATTTAAGAAGTCAAAGGGCCACCATGATGGGGAGGTGTGCTCAAAGTCATATTCAAAAACAATGGGCTTGCCATGTTCCCAAATCTTAGCAGAAATACTAGCATCAAGATGATCAGTTGTTCCTGAGGGTAGTCATCCTCAGTGGAGGTTAGACTATGACCCTTCCAGTGAAGTAAGTAGGGTTTTTGGGTTTTTAAAAGGGTACCAATTACAGGCTTGAAAGATTAATTGTGGTCTTTCTTTTGGAAAGATTAAAACAGATCCAGTGATTGCTGAATCTAAATTGTTTAACAAGTTCAATTCCATGCTTATGGGACAACCTCAACAAGTTAGATTGGAGATTTGAAATTCTGTGGTTGATTATACAGCTATTTTGATTGCCAATCAAAAACTTGAGCCAAAGGTCTTACAGTCCAACTGCAGTCAACCCAAATTGAAAGCCACTCTTTGTGAACTTTCAAAATTTGAATTCCTTGAAAGGGAACTTAAGAGGGAAAAACAGATTGGAAGGGAACCAAAAAGCCCAAAGATGAGAATTCCTTTATTTTGAAGTGTTCATTTTTATGGTTTAATGACATAACAGGAAATGATGATTATATCAGAAGTCCTGGGGCTCTTCCTCTGAATTTAATAGTTCAGAGGAAGAGACTGAAAGTGAATTAGGCTCAATTCATTTGGAATATTTCTCCTCTTCTGAGGAAGAAGAAGGAGGGGAGAAGTCAACAAGAAGACCATCTTTGGTGATTATTCATTTCATTGATGTGATAAAGACCAACAATGAATACAAAGTTGGTTTTGATCTTAGGAAACAAAATTGAAATAACTCAATCAAATAACTGAGAACTCACAGAAGTCTTTGGGGGAGTTTTGGGATCTGGTTGGTGATGGGAATTTTGGATTTAGAATCATTGAAAAAATCACCTGGGTATGATGAGCATAGATGGTTTAAATTTCAAAAGGAAATGATTGAAAGAATTGAGGGGAAAAAAAAGGGGGGCATGCTATTCTAGGATCCTTGGTGGCAGTAAAGAAGTTGAAAAAGATAGAAGAAAGATTTAATGTTAATGACATCAATGAAAAGATTCCCTCTTCAAAAATCGCTTGAAAAGCTAGACATGGGACAATTAATAGTTGAATCTTATGGATGACCAATATGTTTCATTTCATTGGATTCATGTTGTACTCATACTCCTATGAAAATGGATTTAAAAGGAAAATTAGATGATATCTTCATTTTATTTGTAAACAATAATCACTGGGTTCATCTTGTACTTGAGGTAGATATGATTACAATCCTGCCCATTTGATTAAAAAAAACTGCTTCCTTGAATTCTAAAAAAGATTCAGGTTGGGTTGATCATCTAAAAGATCAACTTGAGTTGTATTCTAAGTTATAAAAAATCATTTCAATTTCAACATTTGGGTTTGGGTTCTTATGAAAATCTTGTAATTCTATTAATATAAAGGTTTATCACATTTTTAACATCATTATGTTGAGTCTTTTGAGTTAACATCATTATGTTGAGTGTTTTGAGTTAACATCATTATGTTGAGTGTTTTGAATGTGATTTTATTGGTAATTAAGTTTAAATTGTGTTTGGTGGCTGATCCCATCATAAGGAGTATTTTCACTTTTTGTGATAGGATCAGCTTTACACAAGTTGAATTAGATTTTTTTTTTTGGTGTTTTTACTTTAGGACCTGTCAATTAAGGTGGACTTGATAGATGTCTTTTTTGGTGTTTTTAATTTAGGGCTAGTCCATTGAGGTGGGCTTGATAAAAGTCCACCTCATTGGATCAGCTTGACACAAGTTGAACTTGTAATTTTTGGCATTTTTACTTTAGGGCTGGTCCATAGACTCTCTCATTGTTTATTTAATTTTTGGTGTTTTCACTTTAGGGCTGGTCCATAGACTTCTTCATTTTTTATTTATATGGGCTACACATTCATGGCCCCAGAGTGGTGAAAATATCAGAATTTCCTTTTATTTTTTTTATTTTTTTTTTTCAATTGTTGCAATTGTATCAATTGTTTTGATTTTTTTCTTTTTTTAGTGTTTTTGCTTTGTTTGTTCAATTTTTTATTTAATTTGATTTAATTTATTTTTAATTTCTTTTCTTTTTTATTTTATTTTATTTTTTTTTCTTACTGAAAATGGGTTGTTGGTGACCATTCACGGCTGAAATGGGTCAGGAGCAGCCATTCACAACTAAATTTAGCTGTGAAACAAGCCACAAAAACCAATTTGGGTTGTTGCAAGCCGCATAGGGTTGAAAATCTAAAATTGCCCTTTTCTAAAAAAAAAAAAATCTCAAAAAAGCACACAACACTCAAAAAACATGGTGGCAGAAAAAAAAAAAAGAAAAATTCAGAAATTCTGTACCGTTGATATTTTTTCTTCTTGGTGAGGGTGTGAGTGAGGATTGGAAGGAAAAACTTTCATGAATGAAACATGAATATTGAAGATCTCTAATGACAATTCAAACCAAATATGATGGATGTTGATTTCTCAGTGCTTTGGTAAGATGGTGATGATTATTTTGAAAGCAATAGATTGGAAGTCATGGGAACTGCTAAAAAAAATTTCTCAAGCTCTTTATGCATCTGGTTTTCATATTGTTCAACTTTGCTGCTCTTTTTAAACTCTGAGCTTCCTTGAGATACTTGAGGTTATATTGGTTTGAGGTTGAATTGGAGTGGAGGTGGTTCAAATTGTTCTAAAATTGAATCCAAAAATTGCAATTATGCCCTCTTCCAATGGTTGAACCATCTCAATCCTCTGAAAAAACCAATTGCCAAAAATAGACCAAATTGTTTTTTTTTTTTATTTTTTTAAAAAAAAATTGATCAGAATCAAATATGAGGAATAAGACTTTGAAAAATTAACCACCATGTTTGTTTTTTCAATCAATCCATTGGTCAGACATCAAAATCAGAAAAATGAGTTGGTGGAAGCGTGGCAATGGGCCAACTGGAGTGGGAGCCCAAAGATGGGTTGGTCAACTCTAATATCAAAACACCCCATTCTCTGTACAAGTGGGTAGAAAAAAGTTGTGGGACTGTTTGTAAAAGCAACCACAACTGGATACTTCAAGAAATTTAGATTAAGCCTGGGGTGTCTTCATCTTGGTGTTGACCAACACATCTGCAGGCTAACACTCCAGTTGACCAAGGGTTGCATTGACACTAACTCAGTTTTCCAATTTTGATTTCTGACTACTCAATTGATTCAAAAAACAAATAAGGTGAGTAAATATTTTTGAAATCTCATGCTTGATTTTTAGGTCTAATTCATGGGTTCTATTTTTGATATATAAGTTTTATTTGGAAAACCAGTTGGTTCAGAAGATTGAGATTGTCAATCCATCAGAGGAGGGTAGAATTTTGATGGATGGAATAAATTTTAGAACAATTCCAATCAGCCTGACTCAAATTTAACCTCAGAACAATATAACCTCAAGCAGCTCAAGGCACCTCAAAGCTGAAAGAGAGTAGAATAATTTAACAATATGAACATCAGATTTCCAAAAAGCTTGAATAAGCATTCTTTAGAGGTTTCCATGACTTTTGAAATACCTATCTTGACTTTATCATCACCATCTCACTGAGGCACTGGAAAATCATCATTGATCAAAATTGGCTTTGATTGTTTTTGGGAACTCTCAAAATTAATGTTTCTTTCATGAGGTTTATTCATTTTTATCCGCACTCACAACCTAATCAAAAAGAAAACATATTTATGGTTCAGAATTTTTTGATTTTTTTTACCCTCCAGAATGCTTTTGAGTGTTTTGTGCTTTTTGAGTTTTTTTTTTAAAAAAAAGTATAATTTGATATTTTTCAGGATTTCAATTGTTGTATTATTAAATTCCAGCTGCTGAAATATATAATATTATGAATAAATTAAAATAAATGCTTTTTTTTGAACAATGGATTTAGCTTTAAACATATTCCTAAAAGGAAATTGGCTGCTTTAGGTCAATCAGTCCCATTATTTCTGTCTACCCACTTTACCGTGGGTAGGCAAAAATCTAAGGACTGATTGGAAAAAAATTAGCCCTTGGAATTTGAAGTACTTATAAACCTGTTTCAACCAAAATCTGATGTTAATCAAATGGTGTGTATTTTATTCATTTTTTTTTAGATAATTGAGAATCTTATATTTAGTTCTGTAAGAAAAAAGAAACAAGATCATGAAATCAAAATCAATTTGAAATTCATGATGAACTAATAAAAAACTTAAGAATACTCCAGAAAAAAAAAGAAAAAAAATCCAGATCCCCCCACCCCCCCAAAAAAGCTTAAACCTTTTTTTTTGTGCCATCAATTTTAATTCTCATGGATAATTTCTTGAATGGGGATGAGAAAGAGAATTTCCAATGAAAAAAAAGAGACTATCATTTGATTTTACTAAAAAAAAATGCTATGATTGAGTACTGTTAATTTCTTGATAGATGGTTCCAATTCAAAGCAGACAGATGATCAAGGACTTCTGGGGGGATTCATGAGAACTAATCAAATAGGCTCTTTGAATCAAAAGTGTTCATATAAATTACTCAATTTATCTTTGGGATATTTTTGGTGTCTTTGAATAATTTTCAGACGAATCATTTCATTTTATGGTTTAGGAAAAAGCATCTTTGGATGGCTTTAGAGTCTGTTTTGAGCTAGCAAATGCTTTGGAGGGATGTTGTTCCTTTGAATTCCTGGATGTGTGATATAGAAGGATGGTTTTCTTTTTTCTTTTTTTTTTTTTTTAAAAAAACCTGTTTTTCAAAAAAAAAAATCATGAGAAATCAAGATTAAGATTTTTAGTTCAAATCTGAAATAAACCACTTACAAAATTTTTTTTTGTTTTTGTTTTTTGTTTTTTGTTTTTTGTTTTTTGTTTTTTGTTTTTTTTTGTTTTTTGTTTTTTGTTTTTGTTTTTTTTTGTTTTTTGTTTTTTGTTTTTTGTTTTTTGTTTTTTGTTTTTTGTTTTTTGTTTTTTGTTTTTTTTTTTTTTTTTTTTTTTTTTTTTTTTGTTTTGTTTTGTTTTTTTTTTTTTTGTGTTTGTATTTGTGTTTGTGTTTTTGTTTGTGTTTGTGTTTGTGTTTGTGTTTGTGTTTGTTTTTGTTTTTCTTTTTGTTTCTGTCTTTGTTTTTGTTTTTGTTTTTAGTTTTGTTTTTGTTTTTGTTTTTGTTTTTGTTTTTGTTTTTGTTTTTGTTTTTGTTCTTGTTTTTGTTTTTGTTTTTGTTTTTGTTTTTGTTTTTGTTTTTGTTTTTGTTTTTGTTTTTTTTGTTTTTGTTTTTGTTTTTGTTTTTGTTTTTTTTGTTTTTGTTTTTGTTTTTGTTTTTGTTTTTTGTTTTTGTTTTTGTTTTGATCGATCATCAAAAATTGGAAGGTACTTGAGAAAACTGGATGGTAGGGGTTGTTGAAAATCATCAGCTGGAGAGGGAGATTGATTGTGGAGTGTTCAACACAAACCATCAAGATTCCTGGGCTTAATCTACATTGCTATAAGTACCTGGATATCCCCAATTTGAAAAACAGTCCCAAGACTTTTGTATAACCACTGCACTGTACAATCAAGTCAAGTAAAATTAAAGGTAGAGTGAAGGGAGGTCAAAAACCAAGAGAATTTGATATTCCTGGATTCAAAGATTCAGGTGGTGAATGAGTATTTGCTTATGACTATTCAATAGTTGTTATAACATCATCCACCCATCCACATCCTGCTTCTTATGGGTAGTAAATTTGATCAATGGATGGATCACAAGAAGAGAACAATGATAATCATCAGTTTTATTCTATCGGGTGGTGTTGAATTCACAACTCCCAGTCGTGTGGGAGTCTTGTAGGGCACTACATGGCCCCATGGATGTGTGGGGGCCCATAAACGCGTCCAATACGCGCCTCAGGGCAAAAACACGCGTCTAGACATGCCCAAGGGGTTGTCTCAAACACACGCAACCCCCAGGGGGCCATATACACCCCGTACATGGCAGTTTTGAGCCATGTTTGGGGGTACAGGCCCCCCGGGGGTTGTGCCAAACTTTTTGGGTCCCCCTGGATCACATTTGGGCTCCATCAACCCAAATTTGGGATCAACACTTACTATTTGGGACTTTTTCTCCACATCTAGAAATCATAAAGTGACAATAAATTGAGATTAAAGTGAAATAAAGTGAAATCAAAGTGAAATTAAAGTGAATCTATAGGAAACTGCAAATAAAACATCCCACAAAATTGATCTTTCTCCACTTGAAAGTGATCAAACTTGGTAGTAGTTCAATTGAAAGTTGGATTGAATAATGAAGTAGCATTGCATTTTTTTTGCATTATGAGAACAGTGGCAAGCCCTCCTTTTAACATGGCTGTGTTCAAGGACTACATTAGTTAAATGAACAAAGCTGCGGAAAAGAAGGATTTGGGTGATGAATCATTGGAAGCCCCAATTTCATCTGCATTAAGGGTGACAATTGAGGAACATAATGTTTCACAAATGGACATGACCTCTGGTGGTGAGTAACATTTTATGTTACCGGTCTTTGCCAAATTTAATTTGATTGAAACTGATGGAGTGCATGCCATAAATATAACCATGAAACTGTAACTATGACAGATCCACTTGTCCCACCTCCTGTGAGAGCTTTCCCTACTAGGGAATAGGCTAAAAATTATTTTCAAACATGGGCAATGAAGCATGGTTACGCTTTGACAGTTTTCAACTCAAAGTGTGATAAATATGTGGATTTAGCCTGTGATAGACATGGTTTTTACTCTGGGAAATTGCTCACCAAATGGTCAAGGCAAGCTCACCCTAGGAAGGTTAAGTGCAAGTTTTCAATCTGTGCTAGTCACATGAAGGTGGATCCCTTGTGGTGAATCTCCTACAAGAATGATCAAAATTTCCATGAACCATCTCCACACCCCTCAGTGCATCCTCACCTGAGGAGAATCTCTGGGGTAGCCTTAGAAAGTCTAAAAGAAGGAATAAATGATGGGCTCAACACAATTCAACTCAAAAGAAAATTGAGCAACTTCAATGGTGGCAAATATGTTGTTGACCAAAAAATCTATAACACTAAGCATAAGGTAGCGCTTGAAGAATTGAAGGGAAAAGATTTTATGGAGGTCCCCTTTGAACAAATTGGTAATTCAGGTTGGGTTCATCAAGCCAAATTCAGTGGAGAGGGTCACTTGGAGGCCCTATTCTTGGCTCACCCAAAGTAATTATAGATTTTCAAGCAATTCCATCATTTGGCTATGATGGATTGTACTTATAAGACAAATAAGTACAACATCCCCCTAGTGCACGTTGTAGGAATTAATTACACCCAGAAACATCTCACAAAAGCTTTTTTTTTATAAAAAGAGAAAATTTTGAGTTCTACAGTTTGTCTGTAAATTTCCTAAAGGAGTTGGCTTATGATCTTGAGAGACTTTCAAAAGTCTTTGTGATGGAACATGAAAAATCCTTGATCTGTGCTGAAGAACAAATATTCCCTGAGTCAAAAAGACAGTGCTGTCAATGGCACTTGTCTAAAAAGATACAAGCAAACTGTAAAGTGCACTTTAATAATGAATTTGAAGGGTGGAAAAGCTTTATGTCTCTGTGGGCTAATTATGGAGCCTCAAAAACCAAGGAGGAGGCAGAGGTCAATGATGCAGAACTTAGAGTAAGTGCAAAATCACTGCCTCTACTTTTAATCTGGCTAGTTTTGGGTTTCTTACATCATGACTTGTATAAAGTGTTTCTTGGGAGCTGTGAGGATGCACTCTAGTATATGGATCATAATATATTCCATATAAAAGAGAAGTGTTTAACTGATTGGACTTGCAAAAACCTAGAATTTGGAAATAAA
Source organism: Puccinia polysora (assembly GCA_025617555.3). Classification (NCBI taxonomy): domain Eukaryota; kingdom Fungi; phylum Basidiomycota; class Pucciniomycetes; order Pucciniales; family Pucciniaceae; genus Puccinia; species Puccinia polysora. The sequence continues at coordinate 24,032,218 of CM062615.1, read as the reverse complement.
AATACGTCTTGGGTTGAAGGGGCCCATGCTACTGTCAAAAAGTTCCTTGCAAATTCTTTGGGAAACATGTTGGATTTTTGGAAAAACCTAGAGGGCAAAGTTTAAAATCAAATTAAATTGGTTCAGGATGCCCTTTAAAACTCTTGAATAAAGATTGGAATATTTCTTGCTACTGAAATGTTACCATTGGGATACAAGGTGTCTTTACAAGCAATCAAACTTATTGGGGATAAATTAGAGAGCTTAAAGCGGAATCACAATGTGGAAGTGTGCACAAAGTCATACTCAATGACTATGGGTTTGCCCTGTTCCAACCAAATAGGGGACCTCCTAGCCTCCAAAGGCTCTGCAGTGCCTGAAGATGTTCATCCTCAGTGGAGGTTGGATTATGACCCTTGCAGTTATATTTCTTTAAGTTGGTTTAAGTTGGATTGTTCAAATCACTTTGTGATTAATGCTTTTTGATTAATGCTTTTTGATTAATGCTTTTTGATTAATGCTTTTTGATCAATGATTTGTGATTAATGCTTTTTGAATGATAATTCCTACTTGACTAAAATGATGATTCCTATTTGACAGATATCTGATCCTTTTGAATTTCCAAAGTTCAATGTTGATGAACTGCTCAAAAATTCCCAGTTACATGAGAAGCTCAATGTAATGATCTTGAATCATCCTGATAAAGATTATCTTGGGCTGATGAAGCACTTGATGAAGGAGAAAGCCAATTATTGATCAAAGCCAAGAATTGAACCTAAAGTCTTGCAATCAAGCAGAGACCGTCCAAAATTGATGGATAACTTGCAAGAAAATTCCCAATTTGAACACATTGAAAAGGAACTTAAGCAGGCAAAGAGAAGTGGAAGGGCACCAAAGAA